>JAJONR010011405.1:0-28074 GCA_029582245.1 Solanum etuberosum | reverse complement strand
TTCTTCTTCTTTTTTTTTTTTTTTTTTCATCGGCTGTTCGGTATCTACGTTGGAGCCTGATTAAATTTAGATTTGCGTCGAAAAATTCCACATTAGGGGTAAAGTGCTCCCTAACAAAGGCGACTCTGTACCCATGAAGACTTGAACTCGAGACCTCTGGTTAAGGATGAATGAGTACTTACTCCTCCATAATAACTCTTGTTGGTATCACACACTTGTTTGTGCTCGTGTGTGCGCGTTTGTACAATCATCTTATATGTATTGAGTTTAACTTATATATATACACCGAAAGTGTAAAGAAATTATATATTATGAAGATTCCAAATCTCATTTTGTATGAAAAATTACCTATAGATATCTTTTGAATGACTTAATTGCGTAAATAAACGAATTTGACATTTTGATGGGGATAAGCTAAACTTTATATATATATATATATATATATATATATATTACATATGATACTTGCAAAAAGAAAAAAAAAACTAGAACTTATAGGCTTGTGGGGGTCTTCTTTGCTCCCATTTAATTTGTTGATTTTTCAAAGATTTTTCAGTTGAGTTTGTGACTAAATTTAGAGCATTTTAAAGTTTTACATGTATTTTCGTATGATCAGAAGGGTGTAGTAAAAAAGAAATTAATAGGGATATATGTTAAATTAATTTGGATAAGAATCTTTTTTTATATATTAAGGTGTTAGAAAATTAAAAAAATGGATTTAAAAAAAAAACTAAAAAAAAACTACATATCCTGATGATAATTCAATTGAGTTGTTTTCTCTTTTTCCTTTAAAAATTAAAATTTGCTTTCTTTACTTTTTTGTCCTTTCAATACTTCAATGGCTTTTCACTTCAAAACCCTATATTTGCAATTCCACAAATCTCTCTTTCTCTCTCTTATTGGGTTTTTATTGCGTGTCCGATATCCATATTAAAAATTGATTAAATCTGAATTAATTCGTGCATTGCATGGTCTATTTCCGAGGACAGTACTCCCAATAGAATATTTTTATTCATAGGATTCGAACCAAAAACCTCTAATTAAGGGTGAAGGGTTATCAATCATCCCACCACAACTTATATTGATCTCTCCGTCGTCCGTGTGTATTATGAAGTAAAAATTAACTTTAAAACCCTAATTTCCAAACTAAAGGAAGACAGTCAATATATTTCTATTTTTAGTTCCTAGCTAGCTAATTATCAAGTTCTAGCTAAATTTCATTAATCATTATGTTTAATTTGAGAAGGCTTATTAATTAGTTGTATCACTAATTTATTAGTTTTTTCTTAAGTACTGTTTTAAACCCTTAATTATTTGTTGGAAGACAGTCAAGGACATATTGAAGTTAATTTCTTTCAAAATAAAATAAAATTGCTTCGTTAATTTGAGGAATCATTCTATATATGATATTTAGTTATTAACTCAATCACTAAAGCGAGCTATATAATTGGTGGCAAGCTTAGAATTCAGTAATTTAAAAATCTCGACTTCAACTCTTATTCGAGATATATATATTAAATTTCAATATGATAAAAATAATTTCGATTGAATAAATAGCTGACTTCACGTATGACATGTTATCTCAAATTTTATTGTTTTTTATTAAATAAAACATTGGCATTGTTTTTTTTTTTAAAAAAAATTTTAAAATTTTAACGTCTCAAGGAACTATTAATGATCGTTTCAATTTTTCTAGCATAAGTAATTCATGCATAATTTCATAACAACAAATTATTTAATTTAAAATGTCTATAGTTGAGTCATTTAGTAAGGTGAAAACGCATATTATTTTATTATGATTAATTTTTGAAAGTCTATGAGTAAATATTTATCTAACATGCATTTATTGACTTTATATATAAACATTAGATATCATTTTGAAATGCTAGTTCAGATTATTTTAATCACTCAGATAAAATATTAACATTGAATGAGTTCAGTAGAAGAATATATATGATCATAAATTGAAACAAAAGACATGTCTGAATGGTTTGAAAATCCGATTTATATTAAATTCATAGAAATTGCAGGTATATTAGTCAACCTCAAAGACATCATCGAAAATTCATAATGTCTAAATCAGTTTGAAAAGTCATTTGAAAATAATATCTTTCTCTCAGATTTTTCAAGATATTAATACTAGTTCCTAAAATTAGAAGAATGATACATGCCTAATATGTATCCAAAAAGTGTGAAGATTTTAATAAATTATGGGATAAGCAATTATAATATTGATATAAGAATAAATGGACGCAATAGACCTGCAAATATTTGCATGAGTGTAGGACTTTCTTCCATATTCAGACTAATTAAATCACATTTTAATAGTACTTTCTTTAGTTATATTATTATAGCTTTCTTAAGAAATTATACAAGTTTTACTGATTTACCTCTAATTTTTTTTTGGAAGTTTACAAATTATTTGCACTTTAAAAATTAAAATTAAAATTGTAAGGGTAAATGAAAATAATTAATTAATTCTATATTAGTTTTGTAACTTGAAACTAAGGTGTACAACTGATATAGAATGAAGAGAGTAATGAATTTGTTTGTCCTACTTTTTTTTTAGTCTATTTTAAAAAGATTATCACTTTTCCTTTTTTTGACAATTTATTATTTCAATTGATCAATTCTCCACGGAACATATTTAAAGCCACAAAATCTATATAATTTAAGATTATAGTAAAACCTCACTAAATTAATATTGATGGGATCATGAAATATTATTATTTTGTAGATGTATTATTTAATCGATAAATTATTATTTATTAATTTAAAGAGTGTTTCGACACTGCAAAATTCATTTGGGGAAGAAATCTCAAAGAATTTGAATGAATCCACTTGTGAAAACGTCATTTATGAACTTGAGGTCATGATTAATGAATTCGGTTACCCTAATGAAATGGATGTTAATAACCTATTGGATGAGTAAAAATGATACATGTTCAGAAGTCCAGAGCTTAGAACAAATTGTGGATACCATTGAAAAAAACAATGTTGATGATAAATTTGAAGATGATACAATACCATTGGAACCAGTTATACGTAATGAAACACTTATCAGATCTAGAACTCTTCTCAATTTTATGATGCAGTTCGAAAAGACAACACCAAAACTTTTGGATGCAATAAGAAAGTTAGAAATGAGATTCAACTAGATTTAAATTTTAACAAAAAACAGAACATAATAGAATCATATTTCACTAAATTATCTTAGATATATTTATACTTTTAAAAAATTATTAATTTATAATATTAATGAGACCATATATTTATATAGGGGTTTTTGAAAATATATTATCTTATCGAAATGAGTGACTTTTTCTATTGGCTCAAGTCAGGACCGGAGAAAACTATTATTTTAGAGAGATTATTAATTAACGAAATATTAATTTAATGAATTTTTACTGTACTTGATTCAAAAATTATATTTATTTTCTTAAACTTCATATATAATTTCCTCGAGACATCCATATAATTTCTTAATCTTATCCATAATTATTGAAAGACATTTTTATAATTTATAATTAATTAAGTGAACAGTGAACTCCTCCAAATCCCAAGAACATAGCACATGTGAACACAACTAGAGTGGTATGGAGACCTGTGACGGTTTCAATTTATCAGGTTATATAGCTGTCCATATATAGACAATTGAATTTTAGATTAATACTAATAGAGAATTATTGAAAACATCACTAAATTTGCATAAATTATTAGTTATATTTTTAAATTAATAACAGCTTTAAAAATACATTTTTATTTGATTAGGTGAACTTAAATATACCCCGATCTTGTAATATGCGTTAAATATATTTTTAAATTCTAGTCAAGTTTAGAGATGTTTTCAGCACTTCTCTCGACTTTTTATTAAGAGCACCATGCTCTTATAAGAATTTAAGACCACCTGCTATATCATGTGTCAGATCAAAGATGTATCGAAGATATATCTAAATTTATATCAACAATACACCTTCGATCAAAATATTAAATTTATTATTATATTTAAAGATTAATATAATAGATTATGATTTTATAAAAAAATGGACAATGAGATTATACTTAAAAATCAATTATGATTCTTTGGCAATTCTTTAAGTAACAATAAAACGATTGATTTTGACAAAATTTTATTCTTTAAGCATCCCACAATTCAAATGGAAAAAATTACACCAATTCTTGTTGGTATAAAATCAAATTAGTTGTTACATAAAATATCTGATATATTTTATTTTTAACATTTCTATAATGATAGAATTACATTAGAATCACTTTTTTCAATAAAAATATTATATTAACTCAAAATTAAATATACGTATCCGACATTTTTCATTTTAAAAAAACTTTTATAGACAAATAAAGGATCTAAAAGAGATTTCCAATTTTGAATGGTGACAAAAAAAACAAAACTTTGAACCATCTAGAAATAAAAAGAAAATCACCAACAAATATGGTACGGCAAATATAACTACTCGATTTTTAATCAGAAATTTTGTATTTGAGCAATATTGAATATGAAAAAATCATTACTATGGATCATTTTCCTTCGTATGGAGCCCACGACAGCTCTAATCCTATCTAATTAAACTTTACGCGAATACTGAATATCGAATAAAATCTAAAAATAAACAGCTAAAATGGAATTTGGGGGGAAAATTGAAGAAAAAAAAGGGCACCCACTCTGTTCTGTTGGATAGTCTGCATCCCACGTACCAATTTTGCAACTAATCTCTCTTTCTTTATTCAGGTACTTCTTTCCATAATCACAAAACATATTCCAAATTTCGATCTAATGACAATATTCAAGATTTGCATAAAACCACTGTAAGTTGTCTAAATCATTCTCCAAATCTGCCTAATTTTTTCTTTGATTTGTTCAAGATTTTGAAAAGGGTGTGATTTTTTTGTTGTTTGGAAAACAATAAATGGTTGTATTTGTATATATCCCTTGTTGATAGCATGGTAGTGTTTTGTGTTAAAGTTTGAGTTTTTATTGATTAGTGAATCGAGATTCAAAAGGGGTTATACTGGATTTGGTTAAATGGTATTTGGGCTGGAGGTTTCTTGGATGTTTTTGTGTTAAAGTTTGAGTTTTTATTGATGAAGTGAATCAAGATTCAAAAGGGGTTCTAGTAGATTTGGTTAAATGATAGTTTGAGTTTTTATTGATGAAGGGTTCTACTGGATTTGGTAAAAGTTGGGCTGGTGGTTTCTTGGATTATTTTTGTGTTTAAGTTTGAGTTTTTATTGATTAAGTGAATCAAGATTGGAAAGGGGTTCTACTGGATTTGGTAATTGGTAGTTGGGCTAATGGTTTCTTGGAGATTTTGCTGATGGATTGTTTTGGTGTGTGAAGGATCGATAGTGCTGATTAGAATGTGTTTTGAAGGTTGTTGCATTGGTTATTGGAAGTGGTGGGACCAATAACTAGGACAAATGAGTACTTTCGGTAGAAGTCTTTCTCATAAACAGAGGGCATTGACAGTTAGCAGCCCTAGATTGTTCGATAAGTCGGTTAGCAGCCCTAGATTTAGTAGGAAAAGTGAGGTTTCAAGACTTTTTCGCGTACTTATAGCAATTGGATCTGTTGTTTCCTTTTTCTTGGCAATTGGAGGAGGGTATTTGTATGTCCTACCCAATCTTACAAAATCATTTCATGAGGAGAATCTTATTAGTTTTAATGGTTCGGATAGTTTTTGTGACATATTTGATGGAAAATGGGTAGTTGATAACAGCTACCCCTTGTACAATGCCTCAGAATGCCCCTTTGTGGAGAAAGGATTCAACTGTTTGGCTAATGGTAGAACCAATGATGATTATCTTAAGTGGAGGTGGAAGCCAAGGAATTGTGAACTCCCCAGGTTTAATGTGTATCATATGTTGGAAATTCTCCGAAATAAAAGAATTGTTTTTGTTGGAGACTCGATGAGTAGGACTCAATGGGAGTCTTTGATATGCCTTCTAATGACAGGGGTGCAAGATAAGGGAAGTGTATATGAAGTAACTGGGAATAAGATCACAAAATTAATTCGCTTTCTGGGAGTGAGGTTTAGTTCCTTCAATTTCACCGTCGAATTTTATCGATCTGTATTCCTTGTCCAACATACTTGGTCTTCCAAATATGGAATAAAGAGAGTTAGATCAACCCTTACGTTGGACAAGCTTGATGATATCAGCAATGAGTGGATCAATGCAGACGTGCTCATATTCAATTCTGGACAGTGGTGGGTACCTGGGAAGCTTTTTGGAGTGTAAGTGCACTTTGTTCTTTTACTAATACAAGTTTTATTACTTTGCGAGTATATTTACATGATAGCTACTGCAAAACTGTAATTGAGCTGAACGAACAATAACAACATGACAATTTTGCAGCATATGAAGGCCATCATGTATGGACTCCCCCTTTTAATCGTCATTCTCCTTTCCTCCTTTTTCACTTGTAGCCGCCCTTGTTTAGCATGTGCGAGTATCCCTGTGTGTTCCACAAGAATTTGGTTGAAGTCTCAATAGGACAGGTGTTAAAGCCACTTGAAATTGGAATTGCTTGTTCCACAGTGAGGACACATAATGCTGACCCCAACTAGCTTGGATTGAAGGGTAGTTAGTAGAAGTTTTTGTTCCCACAGTGAAAGAGTTCATTTTAGGAGGTCACTCGTGCATGAACGCATTGCTTCTGTTTAGTTTCATTAGTTACCTCAAATCATTTGTTTAGGGCCTTCAAAGATTATTAGCCACTCGCTATATGAATATGCACAAAACAGGAAGGTCTGAGGATAACGTTTGTACCCCAAACATTTAAACTTTCCGGGAATCTTGTGTTCATTTTTGTACATCTACCACATTTCGAATCAAAAGCTAGCTCACATATCAATCCCCTTAAGGTAGAAATGTCTCCGTATTTTTCATTTCTTTCCTGGATACATCTTGTGTGAATTTCAGCATTTCTGTCAGTAGGGTTTAAAAAACTCTTAGTTGCTATAGTAAACAAGATCCAGGAAACGTTTATGCGCTGGATAATGCACCTAGTGTTTCCTTCTTAGTTTTCATGCAGAAGCTGGTATTTTGTGTTTCAGTTGGTCTCATGATGCTTCTTAATCTTTCTTTGAATAGGGGGTGCTATTTCCAAGTAAATAGTACACTGAGGATTGGAATGTCAATTCAGACGGCATTCAGAACTGCCCTTGAGACTTGGTCATCCTGGATTGATACCAAAATTAACCCCAACAGGACGCGTGTTTTTTTCAGAACGTTTGAACCTTCTCATTGGAGGTACTTGTTGATAGCTATGCCTTCTATACAGATGAATGCTTTTGGATCTCTCAGTAGAAAGTTTCTACAAATTGGAGCTGGTAATAATTGGATGGACCTTTTGAACATTTCTTTTGATATTTCAAGATTCAAAGCAATTCTTTTAAAAAGTCGAAAATTTTGTTTGAGTGTCTCCAGCAAAAAGAAAATGCTGCAAGAGAAATACATCCAGAATACAGTACCATCTCAAAGTAACTAATGTCTTAGCACAACTTTGAAAAGATCATAACTAATCTCAAACAATGTTAAAGTTTTTAATTGAATCTTGTGAATTTTATTGATGTTCGAAAAGTTATAATGTTGATTTCTGCCAGTTCCAATTTTATGGAAAATATTCAATAGAACACCACATTTGGCTTCTCCGGTGTTAAATATAACACAAAATTTGACTCCACAAGATAGGGGTAAGGTTTGCGCACATTCTACCCTCCCCAGACCATACTTGTGGGACTACACTAGGTATGTTGTTGCTGTTGATATAGTATGTTAGATATTGTATCAACAACAACAACATACCTGGTGTAATTCCACTGTGGGGTCTGAGGAGGGTTGGATGTACGCAGACCTTACCCCTACCTTTGTCGGGTAGAGAGGCTGTTTCCGATAGACCTAACATACTATATCATTGCAACTAATGAATACATATTGGTTTTCATCAGCAATTTAACTCAGCGGATGTGCAATGTGACAAATCAACCTCTTTCAGAGACTAATGGTCAGGAGAGTAGCTCATTTTCTGATGCTGTACTAGAGGTGGCACACAGCATGAAAGTTCCAGTTAATCTGCTACACATAACTCCCATGTCCGCGTTCAGGAAAGATGCACATGTTGGTCTTTGGAGTGATAATCCATCTCTATCTGATTGCAGCCACTGGTGTCTACCTGGACTTCCTGATCTTTGGAATGAAATGGTCTTTTCATACCTGCATGATAGCTATCAACATACGTCATTGTATCAACAAAGAGAGTAAGTTTTGATACTTGGCATTTAAAATTGGTCAATTCAATAGTATTTCTTTTTTTTTTTTTTCAGTGTGATGTGTTATAGTTAATCCAAATTCTAAGTGGACTCAAACAGCCAGTATGTACTCAGACATCAAGGCATCAAAGTTCAAAAATTAGGGTGTCGAATTGTACATCTTCTTTGATATTCTCCTTCTAGGATATGTATTTTGTTGTACCTTTAGGAAATTAAGTTCTGAGCTATATATAATGTGGCGAAGAAGGTGAGAGATTAGCAATTTGATTTGCTAGGCTGAGTTGCTTGGACTCCCCAAAAATGTTGCCGCACCCGTGTTGGATCCTTCAAAAATACACTGTTTTTGGAGGATCCGACACGCACCCCTCGTAATTTTTGAAGAGTCCGAGCAACATAGCTGCTAGGAGTGACAAGTTGAGGGATCCTTGGAAGATCAACGAACAGCTTCCTATTCATGTCCAACATTTATAAACACATGTGAGAATTTGTGGAGGCACGTCTCTGTGATGTGTCAAACTTGCGTCTTATCCAGTTAGTTGTAGCACCTGAATACTGCGAAACATTTGATATCCTTACTGCATGGTCCAAAAAATAGAGCCACACTTGCAATCTTTACATTAATAGCTAAATTCAAGAAATAGTGTATTATTATGAGACCATAGCTGATAGAAAATTTTACGGGATGCTTATGTGTGGCATCAGTTTTGCTCCAATATTTCCCATTCATCACCCAAACTTTGCATGAAAATTTTTCAACATAAAAGCTTGTACTCCATCTTTCTTGACTCCTTACTTATATTTGTACAACTATACCTTTCTATAAGTTTGCTCATAAGTTGGTCTACTCGTTTCATTAGCGAGTATTTGGTGACATCATTGGTTCAACTAGTCAACCTGTGCCTATTAAAGCTAATAATATTTTTTCCAAAATAGAGTAGAGTTTGTGTTATTCGTGATGAGGTTTCTTTTTTACGTGCTGAATCTGTTGTACACCATTGTAGCAGTAAGAACTCGTTCTCTCTATCTTTGTTTTTCTGGTAAGGTATCAAGGGGTGGTGGAGTCGGATATCACCCTTCTTCGCCTCTAGTTAAGCACGAAGGAAATGTTGCATAGCCTCGTAGAAATTTGCTTCACTTAGATCCAAGATTTAAATTATAATATTATGATACAAAATGCTTTATATATCCAGATTTCCTATTTAGTGAGGTAATTTGTTTGTTGCAGATTTAATAGCTTGGACTGATGATGTATCATAAGAAGGAACTCTACCAGCTTATGTTTTTCTATGGAGGTCTATCAATTTTGCAAAGCAATTTTGGACAAAAATGTATAGTTACAGTGAGCGTTTTGTACCGCGAAATTGTTCATCTTTTTTTCTTTTTTGGGTTCACTAAATTTGTTGTAAGAGGGAAGGAGAAAAATGTATATCATTCCCAGAATGTTTGTTTTGTTTAGTGTAATATTTGGAAATAATATGTAATGTAGTTTTCAAAAAATTACACACTAACTAGAAGTTTGACATCTCCTGAGCTTTCTTTTGTTGTTAACTCATGAAATATCCAAACCTTCTTCTTCGGAGCTGAAAGGGACGTGGCCAAAATATATAAAGATTGATTCATTATTTTCAGTAACTAAAATACATCTTTAAATTGAGGCAGCAAAAATGGCTTATGTTAATGATAAAGATCTCTTGTAAAGAAGACGAACTAAAAATAATTTATCAAAGGTCACAAAATCAATTAAATTGATCAAACATACTTATCTAATGTTTGTCTGATTTAGTGTAACATTAGGTTAAAAATCACTCTAGATATATATAACAGGGAAAATATTCAGCAAATGACTTGGCTTACAATATTACTGGTATACATATGTACATGAAAAATTGTCCAAATTTCCCTCAAAACACTTTCTGAGCCTCATATCCCCTCATAAAAGGAAATAGAACCAAAAAAAATAAACACTGGAATTTCAGAGAACTGCCAAAAATTAATCAATGGCCATTGGTGTAATCCTCTTTCTGGTAGCCTTTTTAGGAATTTGAGGGGTTGATATTGTTGGTTCTTGTTTCACTTCTGTTTTTGCACCATTTATATCCATGCATTTATCACTACCAATAACTTCTGGAGCATTTTCTTCCTGTTTCAGCACACTATTTTTATCATCTCCAGCTGCTTCTTTTTCTGCGGAAATTTCCAAATAGAAACATATGTTTAGTCAGGTATGAAGAACACATGGACAAAACAATAGAAGTTAGTTGGAGGAACACAGCAAACCTGGCCTACAGAAAGTGGATCCTAGTTCCTCATTATCAAATTCTAGCAGAGTGCAGTAACCATCTTGGGAGGATAAAGCCAGATATTTTCCGGTAGCCGACCTTCATCAAAAGAAGAGTAATTAAATAGATTTCTAGAATGATTATGGAAGAGAATGGGAGTACTGACAGCATTTGAAAAAGAATATGGAAGCCAGGAATACCATGCTATGTCTGTTATAGCAGCATAATGAAGACCAGCTACAATGGTTATTGGTTGAACACTTTCTGTGTCATAGATGTACAAGGAATTCAATGTGGTCACAGCAAAAATAAGACGATAAGGAAGCTTGAAGAATGATGCTGCAATCATTATAAAGGATTGGGTATCAGAGCATAACATAGAGCAATCAGCTCAAAAAGGAATGCAGCAGGAGAACCTACAATTGCTTGATCCTCTCAAGCTAAATGTCAATGGGCAGAAGCGTACAGCAATGACAGGTTTGCTGGCACCTGGGAGCATTAAAGCTGGCCTGTCAAAATCCAACAAAGTTGATGCGTAAGTATCAGATTGTTGTGAGCTAGAGGGAATATAATGGATTCGCTCTAATAAAAATACAATAGTACCAAAAAGACACAAGACACAAGATTCTTGCCTTGTGAGATCTTTCCTAGAAAACACATAAGCAGTGTTCGCTGGTTCTGAAGCAGGTGCAAACTTGTAAGAACCTGAAATAGCAAAACACGTCTATATTCTCAAACCTTCTACCTTTACTTCGCTAATTCCCTTTTTCCCCGTTCACCTCAAAAATGATAATCATAAAAATAACAATAAAAAAAAAAAGAAAAAAAAGGGATACAGGTCAGATGCCTATAATCTATAGCATTAGCACTATCACATGAAGAATATGAAGAAGTTCAAGATCTCTCTTGAAGTTCTATCTCAAGTACATTTCTACATTTCAAAAACAGTAAATTGCAAAAAAAGCAAATGAAGAGTCCAAAGATAAAGCTTAAATGAATACTATAAAACAGATGTCATGTGGAAATTAACCTGACACTGCAAAATGTCAAGACACAGTTCACAAAGAGGGCTATGGTATGATTTTAATCTGAAAATTTCCGTGCGCTACTTTTATATTTGGACTGCAAAAGAAGGTCATGAATGCTTCATTATTGGCTTATTCTGAAAGTAGAGAAATATCGTAAAACTCCTTCAATGAAAATTAAAACTGTTTGAAAACATAACAGAAAATGATATTTCACAGGGTGACTGAACTGACACCAATGTCATGTCACTGCAAGAACAAAGAAGTATGTTTTAAGGCAAAGAACACATGAAGTCTTGATAGAGCTTTCCTTTTCTTTTTGTCTTAGAGGATGGTTTTCTTCGTCTTTTTCTTTCTTTCTTTTTCTTTTGGAGGGGTGGGGGTGCAGGAGGGAGCAGGAGAACATTCGGACACGGGTAGAAAGAATGATCAAAATGCAGACTCATAATTAGGACTTTTAGTTTCAAGGTTGTACCTGCAGGCACAAGCAGAAAGGAACCATCAGGAGACCAAGATAACCTTCGGAAGAAAGATGGCAGTGTCTCATCAAGAAAGAGATGATTTTTAGTAGACTGCATGAATTTGGAAGCGCCAAAGTTATTATGCATTTAACATTCACTTATAAATAGAAGACATTGAGAAACTGATATGATATTTGACCTTGGACTCATCCGGCAGTTGTGGTTCAACCTTCATAATGACATGTTGACACACAAAATTCAACTTCTCAACTCCTTTTGTTTTAGATGGTCTATTGCTGTAAATCCGGCAAGATCTATCTGAACTGAGTGAGGCAGTATACTTGGACAATGGATCCCATGCCACACCTTGCACATAGTGCAAATGAGCATCCAAAATCTGATGAACAGAACCTGATGAAGGAACTGGCCAACTGTCAGTATAAATTTTATTTATCTTGACAAAAACTCTTTAAGTTAGATCCTCTTTTATTTTACCTTTGTTAACATCCCATATGATGCACGAATTATCAACAGAACCAGAAATCAAAAAAGAACCATCAGCAGACCACTGCAAGTCCAATACATCCTTCCGGTGAAATCTGAGAAAAGTAAACTCATGAGTACTAGTATCAAATTAAAAATAATTCCATGACAACAATGATTATGCTCCTTTTGTGACTTGAATACAAAGTTATAGATCAACATTTGAAAAGTCTTGTTTAATATGGTTATTAAAATATTATGGATTATTTATATTGTGTTTATTTATTATTTGAAGTAGAGGTTAACAAAAGTTAACTATAGATACAATATTCTTGCTAAATGTTATTAACACAAAACTGCTTTCTCTGCAAAACTAGGTATTATTATACATATGCTGGTTTATTGCAACATTCTGCTTTAACCAAAATACAATCCAAACAAACAGACACTTAGAATATGATCTACGTTAATTTACTTTATTTTATTAAGAAATGAAAGAATATAATCAACATGACTTGCTTTTTTTATAATCAGCGCTACGTGTTATCACACACTTCAACTGTTTCATGTGTTTATAATATCCTATAATCCCGAAAGCAAAACCCTCTTCCACCAACTGCATCCACTAAATTAAGGCCGCTACTGAAATGCCAAGTATAACTATTTCTTTTTTCCAAAATCAGATTTAAAAACTTATTTAACAAGCAAAAAAGGATAAAGATCACAATCAGAAATGCAGGACAAGAACCAAACAGTGTGTTCAATAATTCTCTGGCTTTCCATAAGAATAAAACCAGAAAAACAGTAGCTAATGTTCCATAGAGCGACTCTGTAGCTATTTTATGAGTGCTTAGTAATTCATAAAGGCAATAGGACCAAATGAAAGGCTTACGATAAAGTCTTTAGGACTTTCCATGTTTTGCTGTCATCCGAAGAATGTAGCTTCCAAATGATGAGCTCGCCACCTACATCAGGAGCAGTTGTAGAAATTGTTAAATTATTTGATCCAGACTATATTAAGAGATTTATAGGGACAAGTCTATACCATCTGCACCAGAGGCCAAATGCTCTCCTGCATATTACAAAAAAAAATGATAATTCAGTTTGCTGGCTGACTAGATAGGTACAAGTATATTATCAAACAGTTTAAGAAATCAGATGGAGGCATACACTGGAAGTTCAGTTATAATAAAAGTTTTGATATATGGAAAGGTAGCTAAAAATGAAGTAACCACAGTTACATATTAACATTTCCAATGTATTGATCAACCCAGAGAAGTGAGGTTTGTAAGATGACATAGACCTAGAAGCAAGTCAAAACCCCAAAAGACTATCACCATGACTCTCCATCAAGTTGTGCTTCGGACATGTTGAATTAAATGCTACAAACACTGAGAGAAACATTGTTATCTGTTATTTCATTTATAGTAAGACTGTAAGAGCAACCTTCTCTGCATAGTCAAAGGTAATGATGATTTCGTGAATGTCATTGCAACTCAGTATCTAACAAATCTGACTACGAAAGAGGTTCCCACTCCACTCTGTATCTCTAGTTCTCAGATCAACAAGTGCTCAAAACTACAGATCCAGCAAAAAGATTCAAACTGCAGGAATTTCATAACCTATAGCAATCCCAGAGAATCACTCAAGCTAATAGAATATCTACAACTGACATTCCAACTTTCCAATATTAATCTTCAAAGCAATACATAGTCCACCAGGATAAACAATTCTTCTCACAGCAATTATTATTTCAAGAAACTGGCTGACAGGCCATCAGCTTTCTGAAAGACTGAAACTAAAGGACATGAAAGCCTACAAGTCTATTTCAAACAAGGTAATTTTTGAAAGAAAAAAAGGAATTTTTTAACCAAGTTCACAGCTAATTGCAACTTAGTAAAGTCAGCAATAACATTACCAATGCTGACCCTCTCTAAAACCAATATTACATTTTTCTTCAGGGAGGTATACAGAAACAGAGAGAAGAAAGCCAAGTCAGTCAAACAACCATACTCATAAATTGCACAAAACAACCTGCAGCTTCAGATGAAACTCCAACACTCGACAGGATATAAGAATGTACCAATTCTTGCCTTGTAAAATTAATGCTTTCAGTGTGAAATAGCTAACAGAATTTTTTAACAAAGCAAGATGAACAACTTTACCTGAAGGGGAGAACCGAAGCGCATTCACAGCACCACTATGGTAAGAAAGGCTAGCCTGGTATGTAACTGAAGGCGCTTTCTTTTCATTTTCTTCAGAATTAATCACCCACATCTGTTGAATTTATTTTGATCTCGATGTTATCATATTTCATCCCAAGCATAAAATAGTAATATGAAAGTCCTTTAAATATCAGCAAACTTTGAGACTAGTGCTTAATATGTCAACATGCAAGTGTCCAATTTAAAATTCCATCATACACATGACTTTGCAATCTGAAGCAAAAGAATTCACACTCGTCAAGCAAGAGTCACTTCAGGTTGAAGTTGAAGTATACAAGTTCAAGTAGATGGTTTATTTCAGACACTAACACAATCTTTATTAGATGTGATTTATTCTGTTGAGTTAGAAGAACCAGATTGGTTTTAATAGTTTGCATTAGCTATTAGGCGACCATCACTAAAGGATACCCTGCTTATAGTTCAAGGTTGCAGAGAAATAAATCACAAGCATAAACATCCTCCTACTCATCCATTATGGATTAATTCAACAAAGTTGAGTTTTTTGGGTCAGTGGTAAGGGGATCATGAAACTCCTGAGTAGTTGCTTGGTTAACTGGATGGTAAATCTGGTCCATTAAAGAATACACTAAAATTCATACCAAGTTCTGTAATTCTACTAATGTGGGCACCCATCGAAATGACAAATCCTCAATTGATAAGAATATCACATGTTGAGAGTATGGAATCAAATGCATATACCCAACGTTTTATATTGTCCTGCAAGGAAGATGATTATAAACCTGTGTCTGAAGTGTCAACCCTTGGTTACCTTTCTGGGCCAATTGAGACCATACTAAGAAAGTGAATGGGAATTTGCTTGTCTCTTTCCCTTTCTATGTCTTTTACTATCCAATAGCAATGTGAATCCATGTTTTAAATATTCAAATGTACCACCACATTGTTGCTATCTATGCAATTATGGTAAACACATTTTCTCCCGTTCGCTCAAAGAAAACAAGGACATCATGGAGAAAAATTCCTCTTTTCCGTTTCTAGATTTTTTGTTATTTCTTCACATTCTTTCATCTGTCTGATTCCCTCTTTCCTCTTTACTTCTTAATTTCCCCCTTTACTGTGTTGTCATTTCCTTTGAACTTCAAATGTTCTGACACTATCTTAGAATCGCATTACCGAGTTGACAAAAACTAAATTCAAACTACTATTAACTAATAAAAATGCAAACTTCCTCTCTTTTCCTCTTCATTTCCCTCTACTGTGTTTTCATTTCCTTTGAATTTGAAAGATTCTTACACCAACTTAAAATCGCAATACCCAATAAACAAAAACCAAATTCAAACTATTAATTAATCAATTAATAAAATGAAGACGAAATTGTGATATTATCTGACTAATCAACTAAAATAATTAAAACCAAAATTCAGCACTAGCATGATCGAAGCAGGTAAGACAAACCAACTCACAAGGCTCAAAAGGGTAAAATAGTAATTTTAACCTTGATGTCATAGTCGGCGCCACCAGTAGCAATTACGCCGGTGAGGTGGTGAAAATCAAGGCACAAAACAGGCTTGCTATCGTGCCAATTGATCTGAACTGTACCACCCTTCATTCTTCTTGTTGCTTCCTGATCTCTCTTCTTACTGATTTTTAATTTTGGAAGATGCAAGAGAAGAAAGTAGGGTTTAGAGAAAGGGTGATTTTGTTGGGGAACTTTCTATTTGGCGGGAAATCAACTGTGATGGCGCCATATTTATTCGCACCTTTTGGATTGTGCCGAAATGACACAATTTGAATTGCGCCTCTTCATCTTACTTTTTTTTAATTTTAAAATTTGAATTCACGTCTATATTGAGCTAAAACGTTTTTTAATAAAGGCGACTCCGTGCCGGAGACTCTTAAACTCGAGTTAAGGATGAAAGAGTACTTAACACTCCACCACAATATCAATCCTTATTGGTGGTGTTCATCTTCCTCCTTGATCAGACCCTTATCTATAGAGAATAATCTTCGTTCACGCAAGGGTGTGGCCTAGCCGTTAATCAAATAAATCATAAAAAAAGAAAGAAAAACAAGATCCATATTTCAACACAGACAAAATACACTAGATAATTTCTTCTCATTTGCTCTAAGCCTCAGTGAGCAAGAAATAATCGAGGTGTACGCAAGCTGCTCCGTTATTTAAACAAGTCTTGCTCAGGGACAATTAAGAGCAAGATCACGTTTATTTTGGAGATGACAAAGTCAGATATCATCAAACTGTGCTGAGCAAAAGTTATAGATGAAATTTTTCATGATGAACCATTTTTACATGTTCAGCAACACAGGAGGCAATCCTCAAACTCAATCTACTAACACTACGCAGGTATATCGGAAATTGGTTCGTCGACATGATGAACACAAAACAGGAAAGGTGGGGGTAGGGGGAGGGGAGGGGCAAG
Organism: Solanum etuberosum; assembly: GCA_029582245.1. Lineage (NCBI taxonomy): Eukaryota > Viridiplantae > Streptophyta > Magnoliopsida > Solanales > Solanaceae > Solanum > Solanum etuberosum. The sequence goes on along the minus strand of JAJONR010011405.1, from coordinate 10,917 downwards.
GGAAAAACCCAGTTAAAACTGAGAAAATAGCAACTCCCATATCATGAAGCTTAAAATCAATCAAGGGAATGGGAAGCAAACTAAAAGAATACACAACTCTAACGCGCGCCTACAAAATGTTTGGGAGCTGAGCATCCAATCTCTGTTGCAGTTCCTTGACCTTGATTGAAAGCTCGGCGGTTTGCTCCTTGTAGCTCTTGATCAGATAATCCTTCCCTTCGATCACTTCTTTCAAGTCATCTTTTTCGCGCTTCAGCATTTCAAATCTTTCACCATCTCCTCTTCCCTTCTCTGAGGTATCTGAAGTCCTGTCAACTTCAAGATGACCGTTAGAATGACCATACCGGACTTCAGCTGGCCATACAGGTACTGTTGGGGGCTTATCGCAAGAACCCACTTGTCCAACACAATGATCTGCAATTGCCTTCCTCAGCCTCTGTATCTCTCTCTCCGAATCAAACAGATCCCTGTTGGCAGCATCCAGCGATGACTGCTGATGGGCGGAATGCGACATCTGAGCATTGAGAGAAGCTTGCAACTCTACAATCTGTTCTTGCATCTCTAGTATCGTTTCGTCCCTTCTCTTTAACTGTAGCCTCAGCTTTTGTATCACTTCTCGCTTGCTGTATATGTCGGAACCGGATTCGGAGACACATGGCGACTCAGAGCTGTTAGAGCGATGAAATGGTTTCTGTGGCAGTTCAAGACGGTCAGGAGAGGTTGACCAAACCCCACCATTCTCTTTATTGAATCCGATGGCAGGAACTGCCACGAGAGGGAGCACCATTTCAGGCTCAGACCCATTATACTGCTGCTTTGTAATTCCCAATCTTCCAGCTTCTGTCGTATAAAAATAGCAAATGTTCACTAAAAATAGCCAACACTAGTTAACAGACTATTGTAAGATGTACAAGAGATGGAAACATTGTGAAGAGTGTAAACAGTAATAGTACTATTGTCTGTTAACAGACTAAAAATAGCCAACACTAGTTAACAGACAATAGTACATCTTACTAAAAATAGCCAACACTAGTTAACAGACAATAGTACATCTTAAAGCGGGTAAGATAACTGTAAACAGGCCTAAATTGTGAAAAGTGTCGTGTCTAATTTTCATGTTAGAAAGATACCAAATAATCAACACTAACATGTAAACATTGTTGATGCATGCCTCTGTGATTAACTTTACTAGTTCAAATCATTCTCTCGCAAATTTGGGAGTTAGATAACTGACAGGAATACAGGAAGAAGATGATGCCAACATCAAATCACTAGCCACGTTCTTTACACCAAAAAGAACAACCTAAATTCTAAGATAAAACACCAAAGGGATGGCAAGAATTTGCATACCTGTGTTGCAATTGTAGCAGCCATCATCATCTTGGGAAAAATAGTAAGCGCTTGACTGCATATGACCATTCCCTAACTTACTTCCATCAGAAGACTTTTCATTTCCTGCAATGTAAGCCATTTCTCATATCTAAGAGGGCAAAATAATTTTACACGACAAACCAAATTGCTTTAAACAATGTAGGACCTTTCAAACTGATGGTCGTCTTGTTCTGCTGTCTTGAATCAAGCACCTGCTTCAGCTTGTAGCCTAAGCGTACAGATAATGTACTTAATAACGCACTACCTGCAATTATGACCCAGTTAGGACCCTCACTCTGAACACCATTGGACTTCTGGGACCTTGACCCCCCGTTGGTTCTTGGCTTCATTTCTATAGTCACTGAAGTAGTAGATGGAGAGGCTGCAGATCATGAAAGTAATCCTATATAGGAAATGGGGAATAACGTCAATATATGCCAGGAGAAGCACAAATACCTGAGCACTCAAATCAGCATGCTTATAGGCTATTGAAAAATATAACATTATAACTACAAGAAACTTTGCAGCCAAACAAGGCCATAACAGATATTTGATAGGGAAAAAGATTCAGAAATGCAAGGTTAAGCTGTCCAGATATAGTATGGTATCTGTTTAACTCCACGTGAGTAGATTTTCTGAGTCATTTTATTTATAATATTGCCAATACTTTATTTATGAAAAGTGAGATCTATAATGGCAAAAATATTTGGAGCTTTTGACTGAAGGGAAGAATGAGATTTTTTTTCCTGGAATAAAGAGTAAGGCTATTCAAGTTCTCAAAAGTAGAGTAAGTTATTTAAAGGAGGATCTGAAGTATTCTATAATACCTATAGGCGGACATGTATAATTAATTTGTTCCCATATCCTTGATAGTGTGTTTCATATCTGTACTTTATTTCCCTTTTTTCCTAAAAGATACCAGAAGAATAAGTACCAGAGTGTAGCACAAGCAACAAAATTCCCATAAGAATAAGTACCAGAGTGTAGAACAAGCAATACATTCCTAGTTCACAGAAGGAAAACTAACTGCAATCATACAATTCTGATAGCATAGATACCTTCACGTCAAGTGCTGATGCCACACCTTCATGAGTCTGATTACAGTAACGGTACAATGACAGCAAGATCCCACAGGAAATAACGTATTCTGTAAGAAAATGCAATGGAAAGTACAGCACCGATTACCCATAAGGACAGTATGATAAGGAAATAAATAATTAATTTAAGTACAAATAGAAAAAAGATCCTGTAGACAGATCCGCTGACATTGCTTTTACAGCAACCTATTGCATGCTTGCTCATTTATATAAGCTGTATGTTTGGAATACACTGCTCATTCAGGATATAAGTTACATTCACTTGGTCCATTGATATTAGTTAACAGCATCAATCCATAGTTCACATTTCACAAGATCACTCAAACAAATGGTGACGACTCAAAACCAGTAACTGAATCTGCTACTATCTGTCGAGGCCTTACAAGTTTCCTTCTTCCTCTATAAACTATGCAGTTGAGAAGACCTTTATAAGTGTAAAGCAAAGAATCCAAAAAATAACAGCTACAGGGAAGGTTGATGTGTTGCAGAAGAGTAGAAGCTGTAAGGTCATTTCCAACCTCTTCGCAGTGGATTGAGATATCCATTGCTAATTGAACAATTTGAAGGAAGAAGTAACACGGGGAAGGAATCTCAGTTCATGATGATAATTCTCTAAGGCGAGATAGTCAGCTAATTAACGAGAAAGTTGCTTGAGAAAAAAAGGGAAATTATTCATCGGAGGAAAATCTGAAGGAAAGAGAAAAAATATTGGTTTAGAACGAGCACAGAAGGCCTAAAATTCCATGGTATATTCCTTCCCCTGAACCACAAAACAGAACAGTCCTAGTTTCAATGACAATATTGCACCTAATGAAGCATAATCAATAATGTCAGACTTGGATCCTCTCACTTAAAATGGCTAATTCAAATTACGACAATCAAAACGGCGCCCAGAACTAAATATATTATTCTTTAAGGCGGAGTAAAACTCGAACCTTGATAACATCAGCAGTGTATAAGTCACACAGTACATACACACGACAGAGACAATATAGGAAAGAAGATCTGAAGTCGAAATGGCTAAAAGGATTACTGAGTCGGGCTTTCCATGTATAAGACCAAAGCAGTAAGCCTACAAGAGCCATCCAAATGAAGAAATTGGCAACATATCAAAGTCTCCTGAAGTAAAGGCTTCAGATGACGAAAAGGCTAAGACACTAATGAGGCAAATTGGTAAACAGTGGCAAGAAAAAAGTGACAACAAATTCCAGCTTTTCGCATGAGCGGACAATAAGTTTGGAGTCATTTACTTTCATAGTTGATGACTAACCTAACCCAATTATGCAATTATCTATTTAATAGTCTTCCATCACAAGATAGAGTGTGCTAAATCATAGAAAACCACAACAAGCGATCTCAAAAAGTCAGTAGATGAGAATTAAAAGTATTAAAGAGCTAATGAAAAGATAGCTTAGAAGTTGCTCCTAGGCTAAGGAGGAGCAAGTTAAATACTGAATGATCATGCGGCATTCAGAAGTTTTAACAAGCAACACGTTAAACACACATTACACAAGCACTATTTCCACATAGATTGCTTCCCTGATTGCTGCTAATGAAATACACTATTCTTTTTTAATATAAAGGAAGTCAAGCTCAAATACATAAGACACAAATTATGACATCCACAATCCTGTTACAAACATGTGCTGCCTAGTCTAACAAATTGAAATTGAGATATGTCCTTAGCTTGAGGCAACAAATAAGATAATAGACATGTATGTCCATCTCTTTCTTTTGAACTTCCTCTATTAAAAGATTGTTCACCTCATTGGTCTAATATCAAATGGCTCCTTGATACATAGGCACCTTCAACATCACAATTCAATCACCCACCTACTCTAGCTATCTCCGACTTACCATACAACAAAAAAAGAGACCTATAGAACCTCTAATTCACGAAAACAAAATTGAAACATAAATCCACAGATTCAATCTCGAAAACAAAACACAAGTACACACAAAAACCCCATTTATTTTCATACACTTAACCAGGTCATAACAAATGTTAGATGAAACTACCCATAGAAATGCAAGACCCACCTATCAAATGAAACAAAAAAACAAAGAAACACAAAAATTCAAAGACCCAAAAGGTTATATATATAAAAAAGCTCCCCAATCCTTGATCTAATCTTGACAACCAAATGCCACCAAACACACACACAGAACTAATTTCTGCACAGTTCAGAGACCATAGCCAATGCAAAATGAAATTCAAAGACCCAAAAATCTATATATAAAAAACAAAGCTCCCCAATCCTTGGACTAATCTTGACAACCAACTGCCACCAAACACACGCACATAGAACTGATTTCTGCACAGTTCTGAGATCACAGCCAATGCAAAATGAAATTCAATGACACAAAAGGCTATATATATATTTTAAAAAAACAAAGCTCCCCAATCCTTAGACTAATCTTGACAAACAAATGTCACCAAACACACACATGAAATTCAAACACCCAAAAGGTTATATATAAAAATAAAAACCTCCCCAATCCTTGAACCAATCTTGACAACCAAATGCCACCAAACACACACACACAGAACTAATTTCTGCACAATTCAGAGACCATAGCCAATGCAACATGAAATTCAAAAACCCAAAAGGTCATCATCATATATATACAAAAAAAAGCTCCCAAAAGGACTAATCTTGACACCCAAATGCCCCCAAACACACACACACAACCCACAAATTTCTACACAACTCATAGACCATAACCAATACAAGATGAAATTCCCAGCATTAAAATTCAAGAAAACGAAAAGGGTATATGAAAAAGTACCTGATTAATCAAGAAGATGCATCTATCAACCAAGATTAAAGTGAAAAACCAAAGAACTGATAAAAGAAGTTTCTGGGTGTAGGGTTTTGTTTTTGTAGAACTAACAAAACTACACTTTATTTCTTTCTAATACAGGTAACGCTTAGGTAAGTAAAGCAAAGATTTGATTTTGCCCCTTTGGGTTAAAGTTTGAGCCAAATTCAAGAATTGGTAAAATCCAGGAAAATTACAAAATATTGTGCACGTCGTACAAGTACTGATATGCACGTTGGACTATTTTTATTTTTTTTATGTGGCCTAAAGAATCTGAGGCCGTTAGAACAGATTATGCTAATCTCATTTCCTATATTTATGTTAAAGCGACATTTTAGTTGATCAAATCTTTTATTTTAAAAAAAAATTAAAATTAAAATTATATGTAAAATAGTAATTAAAAAAATAAGAAATCGTTTGTTTGGTGGCGAGTTATGCAGATATTAAAATCGTGTATGAGTAATATTAGGTTAGAAGATAAGTTACTCATAAATAAAATTAATATGACGAACGGAATAACTAAAACATGAATAATAACTAAGTCATATATTACTTAACGTAAAATAATCACACTACTAATGGACGTTTATAATAACATAACTAAGTTTCACGTAACTTACTTATAACCCAAATGACCATATTATTAATGGCTACCTTGGGACAACGTTGGACATTAGTGTTATAAAGCTAAAATAAGCATGAAATCGATTCAATATGTTAGCATTTTATCAATAGAGTGAAATGAAACAATACTGAATAATAATATAATATAACGAATTGAGTATAATATTTTTTTAAGTAATTAACGTATAATTATAATCACATTATTAGTTTTGCATAACTTAATTATAAACCAAACGACCATATTATAACAATATTGGGACAACATTAGAAATAGCTTTGCATGCAAGACATAAGCGATCATGAAATTGATTCTATATATTAATTTTTTTATATTTATTAATAACGTAAAGCAATATAGAATAATAAATCTTTTTTTAAAGTACGTAATTCAGTATAATATCTTATTTTTTAAGTATTAATTTGCGTATAATAATCATAGTCCTAAGTTTTGCATAATTTACTTATAAACCAAACGACCATATTTTGGAGATGTTGTGTAGTCAATTTTAATGAAAAATTAGTCGAAAGAACAATTTTTTTTTTTTTTAAATCTAGTGTTTGATATTATTGTTGGGATTTAAAATTTAATTAGATTTGAACTTTTTGTTGAGAAATTGCAATGTAAAGTACTATGTGTTATTGACACATATTATTTTATATCTAAAACTCAAACTCGAAATCTCTGATATATATATATCACTCCAACTCAACTTATATTAAACTAAAAAGATAAAAATAAATAAAGTACCAAAGTGGGCAAGTAATACAACTTGTTGATTCTAGTTCTTGGTGATTTTAGAAGCTTTTATTGGTCCCACCAAGTGCCCTACTGCACATGAGTAAGTTTGAATTTTGGAATATTGAAAATTTATTCGTACTCGATATTTATATTAAATTAATAAATATATGAATATCATGAGTTTGAATATAAAGTTTTATATTTTCTAAATGATATTTATATATTATACTTTGCCTATTATTCGTTGTATACTCTTTGCTTCTATATTTTTCTTTTTAACTGTCTTCATGTACGCCTTGAGATGAGAGTCTTTTGATAATAGTATTTCAATCTCCACGAGATAGGAGTAAAATCTATGTACAATCTTCCCTCTCCAAACTTCATTTTTGAGACTACATTAAGTTAATTGTTTGATTAAATAATATGAACTTTTATTTTATTAAATTTCTTAATTATAATAAGGTGTATTGTTTTGAAGTAAATACCTGATAATAATAAATTTAAACTGTAAGATGGATCTTAATTTCATATTAGTTTGGTCCGAGTCATATGCTTGTGATAACATAAGTAAATTTAGTACTATATTTAACTACTTTTTTATGGAAATATTTAATAATAAAGTGTATCAAAATATAGTGAATTGCTACGAACTATCTGTCTACAATGAATCTAACTTATCGATCTATATACCAATAAATGCAACTAATTTTTGCATTATTAATTTAACTTGTTATAACTTATAACGTATATTTAACCTGATAACGTAAAATTCATTCATACCTAAGCACCCATGGATGAAGTCGGGGTGTAGCTAATTAAGTAGAGGGGTATGGATTCATGTGCGCCTCTCAATATAAATTATGTAGAGGGAGGAGTGGATTAGGTAGGCTGAGGGGTTCATTTGAACATTTTTGCTAGAAAATTATATTATTTATGTATGGTTTTTTTTTATTTGATGTATATTATATAGTATATATTGAACTTCCTTTGAGTTTTTCATATATATACATATAATTTCTTCAACTTTTGAACTCCTGGTGAATTTTTTACTTCACCACTGATAGAGGGATATGAGTCAAAGGTATTTTCTCTAATATCTCTGAGGTTTGTAGTTGAATATTATTTATAATGCAGAGTGAGCTTCAAAAGAATGATTCAGAATTTTTACAAAGTGAAATTATACAATATATCAAACACGAAATAGATCTTCCAAATAACAAGGCCATAATTAGTTTTTTTTTACATAGATAAGTTCTTGGGTGGGTGGGGAGGGGGGGGGGGGGGGATTGTAATCTATAAAGAGTCCACAATAAGCCAGGAACCATTTTACTTGAGTAAAAGGTTTACTACACTCTTATAGCTCCCAAATGGATACTTTTCACTTAATCACTAAAACAGTGTGTTGTCCACTTGAGTCAAATCCTTGAGATATATGTCAAGTACTTCATTTGAGTTAATAACCTATAAAAGATGGACTCACCAAATTGAGATACAATTTTTTTTAATTAGGGTGAATTAAATTAAATTGATTTTGATGATTAACAAATAAAGATTGATGAATCAGGTCTAGTTAAAAATGTTTGTTATACATATTATTTAGGTGTTATGATAAGTACTTGTCTAATAGATATCATCGAACTAGCTCCCTCTACTGCAAGAAGGTGGAATCTGGCAAGGGTGTTTCTGTAACTCTAATATCCCACTTATACGAGGTACATATTTTCATTAGGAGTTTATAGACTTAACCTCCACAAATCATCACAATATAAATGTACTCATATCATAAGAGGGAATAAATGAGATAATTGCAGTCTAGGATAGTTCGTAAAATTACTTTACAAAATTTAGCCAATTAATATGGCTTGTAAGGTACAAAAATTATTAGAAAATATTCAAGTTAGGGTTGTAGCTATGAGTGCTACAAACGGTCTAACAAGAGGAATGAAGGTGACAGACACAAGAGCTCTATAAGTGTTCCGGTAGGGGGAATCGACTCTATTATCCTTTGTTTAATGACATTTAGGAGGTTGAACATGTATGAATAAACAAGTGTTTTGTTTATTTTCCAACACAAACACATGAACAAGTTCTCAGATGTGTTTTGTTCAGTTTCCTCCATTTCTTTCCACTGACAAAACAAATAACCAAAGTAAGATTGCTAATCTCATCACACACATCAATTAAGATTGAACTTTCAATACATCCATTTAAGAACAAAGTGTATCAAAGTAATTATGGGAACACATTGAAAACATAGAGCATCTTGTCTTTGTAGCCTTGAATCACAAATCAACCCGCGGCTTATAAATTCTAATCTACATTTTTCAAATAGTATAGCTTTGCCTTGGAAGATGCTCTAGGAAACCGCATCAAGTCTATGCCAATATTCCAATCTTCCAAAGAACCAACCGGGATAATACTCATCCTGACCAAAGATGGAGTACGAGCAAGCAATAGCTTAATGAAAAACAATTCTATTTTTGAACCCATAAAACAATGCATAGTAACATCTTTGAGCTTGTTGAACGGTTGATCCAAGAAAGTTGGTGTGTCTATATATTTCAAAATTGCTTCAACAGTATCAGAGGAATTATTAACCTAATGATATATACCACATGTTAGTTTAGCTTCTCATGTTTTAATATATGAAGTGAATAAAAGAAACAAATATATATCATTTCTTACCCAAATCTCAAGTTTACTCAAATTAGGGCAATTCTTAATCAACTCGAATGCATAATAAGTCTGGTCGATTTGAGTGAAGTTTACACCTAAATGTAGATGATACAAGTAGTTGAGCGTAAAAGGGATCACCTTTGGAACTTCACCTGCACTCAAAAACTTTGGAGCAAATTCAAGAATAAGAAACAAACTCCACCCATTAAGACGGGAAGTAAAATAATTCATGCATTTTAGGTTCTTACCTCAAGTTCAAATGAACTCAACAAAAGTATCTCAAGCGTAGTCAAGCTAAGAAGAAGCTTTTCCAAAGTTAATCTTTCAACAAACGTTGAATAATTTTCAACCTTGAGATACAAAAACGTCAATTGTTTGCACTTCATAAAGCAACTTAGGTCAAGATTACATCGGCTCTCATCGTAAAACAAGTACTCCAACCCAAATGAAACAATGTTGAGGTATTGAGTACCATTACACTTCAACAAGGTTAAACTGACAAGAAAGGGGGCATTAATAACACAAATTTCTGTATTTGACACAAAAGTTACATTTTCCAAAAAAAGCATTGTAAGTTTTTGAAAGCCAAGAAAAGATTTTGGGAGTTTGACGACACAGTTGAAAAGTTTCAATTTTGTTAGGGTTGGACAGTTAAATATATAAGAAGGCACTTTGTAAGTGCTATAATTTGGCATGTTAAGCTTTAACTCCTTGACACTGTTTCTGGTGGCATAAATTATCCATCTATCAATATCTGGACACAAAGACAACTCTACCTCTGAAATGTCAAGATCAAACTTCACAATGTTTCCAATATGTTGTAAAAGAATCTCGTCTATTGTTTGTTCTAAGCTATATCGAGATCTTAATGCTAATTTATTGCAAAAGATTTTATCTAGCACCAAATTTGGAACCGTGGCCCAAATGTATCTCCACTTTGTGGACAAAATACTAGTTCTTGCTGCATCTTCGACAGGCAGGAGCTCAAAGATATGATCAATAATATTTCTTGGCAGATAACTTATTCGATCTTTGTTATCCATTTCAGCAGCAATTTTAATATTATCTGTAAAAAAAGTTGATAGTTTTAGGGAAAATTTGATATAAAAAAATAATGATTGTAACCCTATTCCCCTTTTTATTCGGTTCTACTTTTTCAACACAAGTAGACAACACCATACTCATGCTTTTACCTATCTATGTTTTGCAAATAAATTTATTGGGTAATATTTATATCACTTCTTCTACATAAATTTATTGAAAGCTATTGATTCCATTACTGAACCAATTAGAAATATTCTTTTTATTCGTTTTCTTCAGCGATAAAGATTCATCCCAAGTCACAAGAGCAATTGAGCAAACAAATAGATCTACTACAAAACAAATATAAAAGTTCAGCAAAATTTAACACATACCTTGCGAAGAAGATGAATGGAACCCTAACTTCCCAAGTGAGGAGCCTCTTGCTTTTTTCTTCATAGCTTCATAATCTATCTGTCTATATCTATATCTATTTATATGTGTATTATATTAAGCTAGCATTTGGTCATAGATTTAAAATATCATCATAATATATATCTATATCTA
>JAJONR010011404.1:0-19119 GCA_029582245.1 Solanum etuberosum | reverse complement strand
CCCCCCCCCCCCCCCCCCCCCCCCCCCCCCCCCCCCCCCCCCCCCCCCCCCAGAGCATAATTAGAGATTATTTTTGCTAAAACATTCTTTACTTTGACTTGTATTAGTTACTTAGCTACTTTTGCTAAAAATAATAATAATTAAACTTTGGTTTGTATAAATAATTTAGCTACATATATTGTCAATGCTTATCATTTGGTCCTATAGTATTCTTTTTTTTAATGAAGCACAATTAATATAATTATCCCATTTCAACAAAAAAAAAAATTATGATGATTAGGAGTTTCATTTTTATTATACTTGCAAAAAGTAATTGAAAAATAAAATATTAATTTCATAATGCCATTTTTTGCATATGTAACAATCTATTTTCGTCTCTATTCTTTTTTGTTTGAAATATATTTATAATATTTATACAGTCACTGATTATTATATTTTTTTGTTCATTTTTGTATTTTCACCCCTTATTTTCATTTATTTATTTTACAAATAAAATCAATGCATAAGTATTAATGTATTTAATGTCTAATAAAATTGTACATTTGAATTATTTATAACTCATGTCTCTTCATCTTACTTGTAACTTCTAATCTTAAATATTATTCATAACTTTTGTATGTTTCATTTTTCATAATTCTAATAAATATTTAATTAGCGTTTAAAAATTATAATAAACAAATGTAATAATAAAGACACAATGAAAAAATTTAAATTCTTTTTAACGAAATTAGAATTTGTATAGAAAATTAGTACTCCTACAAAAGATAGAGGAAATTAAAACATACAAAATATTTTTACATAATCCAATATATTGTTATTTCAAAATATTACCTCTTATTCCATTTACTTCACCACGGTGAATATTTTGTTCTACTATATACATATGAATAGTTTGCACTTAAAAAAATGCAAAAAAAAAATCTATTTTATATATTTAAAAAACGATGAAAAACGTATCATATCGCTGAAGAGAAATATCAATATTATCTTTTATATTCAACACTAACCTAAATATAGATTTTACATATTATTATCTTATAAATATTTCATATAGCCGCGCGAAGCGCGAACAATTTCACTGGTGTTAAAATAATAATAAAAATAGGTCAATTTAACATTGAATAAGTGACGTGAATTTTATGTGAATATGGTGTGTTATGCACAAGGCAAGTAAAAAATACATATATTTGAGGCGTTTATAGTAGCCAAAAAATAAATGCAAGCAAGTGGGGCATTCCGAGAATTGAACTCGGGACCTCTCGCACCCTAAGCGAGAATCATACCACTAGACCAAATGCCCAACCCTTTAGCACATGACAACGTTTCAGCTATATAAAAAGCAGGGGTATCAAATGGGCGGGTTGGGTTAAAATTGGAGATATTAAAATGAGTTGAGTTCTGACCCGCCCAAATTTACTTTGGGCTCAAATGGACTTAAAAGCGGGTTGGGTCTTGACCAGCCCAATTCGACCCGTTTAATCTCAATAATTTTAATATATTATTATTTAAGTGTTATAACCACAATTTGAATTTCAACTCAAAAAAAATTAAAAAAAGTAGTTACAAATGAATAATAAATTCTAAAAGATATAAAATACGATAGTAATTCATATCTTTAATATAGAAACATACATTATATCAAATATAAAGTCTTAAAGCGGGTTGAAATTTGAGATTAAATTGAGTTCAATTGAGGATTCTCTTAAATGGGTTAAAACTTGAATGAATTGAGATTAAACCCAATTCAAATTATCTTGAATCCAACCCTTAAAATTCTGGACGGGTTACTTATAATTGAGCTCATTTTTTACACCTCTAATAATAAGCGTCCAACTTCACTATGATTTATACCAAAAAGGGGCAACTTACCACAGTTAAATGATTTAAAGGAGTGAATACAAATATTAATTAATCATAATTAAATAATAATTGTGTATGTTCATGTACTCATTGATTTAATTTGGTTTAAACACACATAAATTTTTACTGGACTTGTAGTAGCAGTAAACCTCTAATTATTTGGTGAAGATCTAAGATAGATATTCCTTAAGTTTCGTTTATTTGTACTTAATGAATATCTTAATTTTAATCATTCAAATTTTATTTATTAAGTATATTTATTTTCAAGTTTGAATCTAAGGGTTTTTTTTTCTTTTACAATCACTTAATTGGTCTAAATATATTTAAATAATTAAAATCTATAACAAATTTGATATCATTAATACATTATCACCAACTTTCATCATTAATCATCATCACCCTCTATCATTATCAACTATTACCACCTACAAAACAATATTCTCAATCCCAATTACCATCAGCTGTCAATCACCATAGTTAATATTTATCATCATTAGTCACTATTTACAATAATCGCTACCAACACTAATATCATCCATCCATCCACCCATCACTACGTATGATCACTATAATCAACCATTATTATATAACATAAACTATTGTTATAAATCATCATCATCATTAGCTATCACTATCATACACCACAATTATTTGTTTGCTCCTGCATACTATCTCAATCATTGCTACCATAATCTACCACCACCCTAGTCAATACCCACAACATCGCAAGTTAGTAATTACTATCACCAACTTTACTATGAGGATAAGTAGTAGTAGTTTGTAGTGTTTTACTAATAAAAATGAGTATAAGTTTTTGTGGTAAAAGGAGCTATTACTACGATGCCACTTTCTTTAAATTATTCACGAGGAGCCATGAAAGTTGGAAACTATAAAACGTATCTTCTATAGATTTGTAAAGTTCTCTTTTACTTCTCGTGATGTTCACACTAACATTGGTAAAAGCACATACCTCTTTAAAGTATTTTTTTTTAAGTATACGGGATGAAATAGATAAACATATTTTATTTATTTTGTATGAGATAAATATTTTATTATTTAAGTATAAATAATTGAAGTTAAAGTTATATTTGATCATATCATTTTGCAAAGAATATTTAGAATTATATCATTTATACTCTCGACTTATAAAAACTTATCTAATTGCCTAACTTGACCGATTAATCTGAAACATATAATCAAACTCTAAGACGTAATGTCATAGATTATAAGATCGCATATACAACCTACGATATACTATTGCAAATATCTTTTCACTTTATTTAAATTTTCTTGAAGTTGAAGATGAAATTGTGTTTTGTTATATCTTTTGCAAATAATATTTGACTATTGAATATACTTTTCCTAGAAAACATAAAAATAAAAAATTGGATAAAATTTGAAAAAAAATATATTTAGTAAAAGTAATTTTTTTAAGGTGTTTTTTGAATTTTAAATATAACTTGTATTTGAAATTTTCAAAGCAAAATGTTGATTTGCAAATAAAAAATAAAATCTTTGATCAAACAGGTGTTTCTAAAGGGTAGTTGCGTCTTTTTAAGAATGTAGTCAACATGCTCATTAAACAATCAGTGGCCTTTCTTTCTCCTACTGAAAAGTTAAAAAGTAGAGTAGCTTTCTGCTCCGCCATAGTGCCGTACATTCAGCTCTCTCCCAATATTCATCCATTTTAGTTTGCTTCAGCTTTTGAGAGATCTGAAAATTCAATGAGGCTCTTCGTTTGAGAGATTTCGAGTATCAAACATCTCCAATCAGGTCAATAAAATGCTTCTCCATGTCTCTGATTGAGTTCATATCAAATTATGAAGCTTTGAATTTGATTACCTAGTGTTAGTATTATTTGTGTGTTCTTATTTTGCTGCATCGCCATTGTTCCTTTTACCCATTTTATGTTCATATTCTTCTTCAGGAGTCTTACATTATGGTTATGCTCTTCTTAATTTGTTGAAGTAGTATGTTTATGGAATGAAATGGAGTGGATACAAAGCAATGAAAGAAATTGGATATTCATAGTTTGTATATGATCAACAGCTTTAAAATTAATGTCGTAATTGACTTTAGGATCTTACATTATGGTTATGCTGTTCAACAGGTTTAATTTAATTTATTTGAAGTAGTATGTTTATGGAATAAAATGGGCCTGAATAGAGCAGAGTGGATACAAAGGAATGAAAATAATTGAATATTCATAGCTTGTATATGATCAACAGTCTTTAACATTAATGTCATAATTGACGTTAGGATCTTTGAAGGAAACTAATTTAGCTTGGAAGTGTACCTTAATCTCTGATAATTCCCGGAGATCATATCATTACTTGAAACTGGTCGAGTACGGATATTTCTCGTTTGGGTGACTTGAGAAATAGCATCCTTTGTGTATCATTCTCTTGCTTTAAGTTAATGTAATTGATAGAAACTTAAGTTCTTTCTTAGGTTAGAGAGAGGACCAGTTTCTAAAATGTCAGTTTATAGTCTCAGGATCCATCACATTTAGAAGTTAGCTTTAGTTAATATCAGAAATAATCAATCTTATGTTGACCAATTAGAGTTTAGCCCTTATGTATTATATATTAAAACCAAGTAACTAATGAACCAAAACAGAATAAGTGCAGTTCCACAACAAATTACTACATTGGGGTTATGCCATTGAATTTTCATGTAAACAACCCCCAACAAGTTTGGGATTGAGTTGCAGTAGATTGATTGATTGATATTATGTTTGTGGAATTGGCCCTTTTATAAATTAGTGATCTCTTGACAGGAAGATATGGGCACAAGCACATTACCAGATGCATTATTTGGATCTGTTCAACAGCACACTATTATTTCTTCACGCAGACACCATGACCCTATTCGATTTTTTGCTGTTAAGTCGCATTCCACGATCTATAGAAGGTGTTCCATTGGGAAAAGGTTTGATATTATTACAGTGTACACAGTTTAGAACTTTTTGGATGCAAATAAGGTTAAAGGTGACAGTCTTCTTATTTCAGAGTTCTGTTCGCGGATGCCTGCCTCTGCAAACCAAGACATGTTGTTTTCTCGAGCATGGTTTACATTTCTATGCCTTCTATCAGTATCTTTTTATTTGTTATTTAACTGAGCTGGGTGCTGGCGACTACTACGATTGAAACTTCCTTTGTTACTTCAGGATGACTCAACTGAAGCTCTCACAGATTTCCTTGATGATGGGGATGGTGATTCATTAGAGGGGAGCAAAGTAGTAGGGATTGATGATAATGAACTGTTGGCAACTAGGGAATCTCTCTCTGATGTTCAAGCCAGAAATGAAACCATTGAAAAAGAAAGATATCAATTGCTTGAAAAGTTAGCTCAGTCTGAGGCTAAACAGAAGGAGTATTTGTCCACCGTAATGCATGATAAGGATTTGGCCAAATCAGAATTGGAGGCAGCCAAAGCTCTATTTAACCGTAAGCTAGATGAGTCTTTGGAGGAGAAATTTAACTTGGAATCTAAGTTGGTCCTGGCAAAACAAGATGCTGTTGAACTTGCAGTTCAAGTTGAGAAGCTTGCAGAGATTGCTTTTCGGCAGGCTACTACTCACATACTTGAAGATGCACAATTACGAGTTTCAGCTGCTGAAGCTTCTGCAGCAGAGGCAGCTTTTCAAATTGAAGAACAAATAAGGACTGCCTCTGAAGGGGCCATAACCTCTGTTCTACAACAGTCTAAAGATGCTATAGAAAAGGCTTTAGCTGTAGCTGAATCAGCTGGTGACCATACAACAAATGCCATGGCTGCATTTTTAGATAATATGGGACTTGATGAGATCGTATCAGTTCAGTCCCAGAATATCAAGTTAAGCAACACTGTGAATGACTTGGAGTCTCAATTACTCATTTACAGAAATGAGATTGACAGGTTGAAATTAGAGCTAAAGCAAGCACACAAAGAAGCAAAAGTATACGAACTCCGTGCAAATGATGTTGAGAAGTTATTGCTTGAGTTTCAGGAATCAAGCAGAAAAGCAGCTCTACAACAGGAGGAGGAAATAAAATCATCATTAGAGAAAATGAGAAAAGATGCTTCGGAGAGAAAGAAGGCATCTTCTAAGGCATTTAAGCTTGAGCTAGAGAGGATGAAGACTGCCATTGAAGCAGCAAAAGAAACAGCACGTTCACAAGATGAGGCATATATGCGAAGATGTGAAGCACTGCAGAGATCTCTAAGAGCAGCTGAAGCTGCTTCGAAAAAGTGGAGGCAAAGAGCAGAAATGGCTGAGGATTTGTTAATACGGAAAAGTTCTTCAGAAGAAGGGGATGAGGAAGCTATTTATCGTGTTAATGGTGGAAGAATAGATTTTCTTATGGATGATGATTCACTGAAATGGAAACTTTTAACTGATGGTCCTCGAAGGTCAACACCTGAGTGGATGGCACGGAGGATACGCTCTATCCGTCCCAGGTTTCCACCTAGGAAAACTCATGTATCTGAGGTCATGACATCAGGATTCAAAACTTTGGACTTACCGAAACCCGATGAAGTATGGTCTATTGCCCAAGAAAAGCTAAAGGAAGGAGATGCGCTAGTTGAGCATGTGATTGAGAAAGAAGTAATTGAAAAGAAGAGGAAGGCTTTGGAACGTGCTCTTCAACGGAAGACAGTTAAATGGCAGAGAACTCCGGAAGAAACAAAATTAGGTGCAGCTATTCATGTCAGATGATCTTACTTTATTTCACTTGCGAATCAGTGTTTTCAAGCGAAATGCTTAATTATGTATAATTTGATTTGTTGCATGCAGAATCAGGGACGGGTACCGGACGAGAGATTGTGGTCAGTATATACCAGCTTTCATTTTGATTTGTTTTTCTGTATAAGATAAAAGTAATTTTATTTATAATAGCAGTACCAATGGGGTACTGCAGAAGTACAAAAAGAAGCTGGACATTGTACAAATATTATACAATAGCGGACTCAAACAAGTCCAGAAACTCAGTTGTGCTGAATACATGATTTCCCCTATGCCAAGACTCTGTAAACACTTGTATCTTACATAGGAAATCAGCTCCTTCTTTCCCTAGAAACATCTTCTCTTTCTCTCTCTCCATACTTTCCAAATGATGCATAAAGTCATCAATTTCCATATAGATTATCTAAAAAGAAAATCCTTTAAGAATATTTGTCTTGGAAAGTTATATGGAACCACGTTTGTTCTTTGCAAAAAAAACTTATATTCTTTGCAAAAAGACCTTTTCTCTATTCTATTCTCGATGAACAAGGAAGCTATTATGCACCACATATTTCCCGAAGAGTAAAAAAATCACCTTTTAAGCGCTTCTCTCAACAGCCAAAATCAAACTAAGATGTTCAATTTGGTAGGAGGAAGTTCTATACTTTGTGTTTTAACCATTAATTATCATTACTATTATTATTATTGTTGTTGTTGTTATTGCTTTTATCATTATTCTTATTGTTATTACTATCATTGTCATCATCATTATCACGACCACCAGCACCACAATTTTCATCATCATCAAATGGCTAGAAATTCATTTCAAGGCTTTCAAAGCTTCTATGAAGCTCTTGTTGCAGTCAATGTTTATCTGAAATTCTCATTCTCTTCCAGGGGCTTCCCTTAGGACACCTGTTTCTTCATTGGCATTACATCACTATCATTACTGTTGCCTCTATTTCTTTTTACATGTGGGTCTCTTTTTTTCTCTTCCAATCCTTAGTAACTATAAAGCTCTCTTTGATTTTGAAGTTCCAAGGTTTCAATTGGGAAAGCTGGAGAAGACAGTGGCATCTTGAGCTTGCTAGTAAAGCTGCTGATTTGTCCCGCTGCGGTATCACATCGGTTTGGTTTCCACCACCAACAGAATCAGTTGCCCCTCAAGGTTTTGACCTCTTTGATCAGTTTAGCTTTAGAAGCCAAATGGAAACTGCTAATAACAACATATGGTTCTCAATTTATATCATTTTCTAGATGATTATTCTTACGTCATCTTGTTATTTGTTTCGAAAGAGTTGTTAATAATTGAACAATCTTAATAAAAACTGAATGTTTTAAATGGGGCGAAAAAATGCTTCTTAACCTCCTGAATTAACTACCTCATATACAAAGATTTGTTTAAATAACTTCATCAAAAAAAAATAATTCTTTATCAAAAAGATTTGGTTAAATAAAATTCAGGGCGCTCTGTTCTGTTGTAAATAACACTGGATTATTGCAGGTTACATGCCTTCTGATCTTTACAACTTGAATTCTGCTTATGGTTCATTGGAAGAGCTTAAAAGCTGCATAGAAGAGATGCATAACCAAGATCTTCTGGTCTGTATCTAATTAGTGATTGACTTGTTATTCCTGGCATTTTTAGTCAAATATCTTGTATTCAGACAGTTACCGTGATCCTTTAATTGAGCATTACATCATTCTTCTCATGTATTCTTTTTGCATGAAATGAAAGTCAATGCAGCTTGAGAATGCATGTTAGTTGCTTGCAGTTATGTTTTAGCTCTTGTTAACTAGTACCATATGTCTGCTGCTAGTGCGTCAAAATGGAATTTGCTATATTTCTACTGCTAGTGCATATTATGTAATTTATTACACCAAATTGGCACTTTCTGAATCATGTAGAGGTTATTAAGCTACTGATAGGTGCAGAACAATGTGGTTTATCTTATAGCTGTTCTGCTTGTGTTTCCAGGCCTTGGGAGATGTTGTTTTGAACCATCGATGTGCTCACAAACAGGTAATCATTTTCTAAACTACTGTTCTTGTTTCCTAATATATCTGAGATTATGTTAGCTTTGTTTTGTTTGGAAATAAAACATTCATGAAGGGAACCTTTCAGCTCTAGGGTCCCCCAATATGGATCTAGTTATGGGACGCTGCAATATGAAATCAAATGTTTACTTCCACGATCTATAGTGCTAGTTCGTTAAGAGAGAACCTGCAATCTCTAGTTAAAGTACTCAAAACTGAAATGATTTTCCGTTTAGATTTCATGCGATAAACATAAAGTTCAAATACAATACTAATAAGATAAGTACCCCTAGATACGAGGACATGGCTTCCTAATATTACTGCAATGAGAAACTACAAACTACTACAAAGAAATAACTACTGCTGGAATGAGAAACAGCAAATGACTACTACAACGAAATAACTACCGCAAATAACTACCACCGTAAACCGTTGGGAGACTAAGGAGTGATAGCACAAGTATGAGTTGTTTGGAAGTCATCCATTGAACGCCTTTCCATTTTTCTTGCTGACAGTGATTTAAAAATCATTTGACATGGCATTGTTAACTGTTAAGTTGGTCCATGTTCTTCAATGTAATTGTTTGCTTTATCTATTACGAAGGTTTTTGTTCCATAATTGCCTATATCCTCTCTGTATGTCTGTATGAAAGAACATATTTATAAATTAACATTGCCATCTCTACCTAAGATTTTGTGGATGTGTAATTCCTCTGCTCCTTGAGATTGTACATTTTGTATGAATAAAATATAGAGACTGCTTTGGAGTAGTCAATGATGAACTAACAGGTGTAATAACCCTTTTGACTCAAACTAATACTGCAAGTCTTGATGAACCCTCTCACCTGATTGGCTGATTGTAGAGTCCGAATGGTGTTTGGAACATTTTTGGAGGCAAGCTTGCATGGGGACCTGAAGCAATTGTGTGTGATGACCCAAATTTTCAAGGCCGTGGAAATCCTTCAAGTGGTATAAATTCTCTCCATGATACATATGGGATCTGTTTGTAAATGTCACGTGCTTTATTTCCAGGTGTGAAAAGGTTTATATTATATATAAGAACATTAAGATATTACAGAGCTCCTATAACTTAGTTTGTGCAATCTTAATTAAAATTTTATGGAGATAAATACTGTCATTAGTGCTCTTCTAATTTCTTTTCATCTTTGCACCATAAGCTTCCAGCCTTTGATATTTCCTTAGTTGTCTATGCAATTGAACAACAGACTATCTTTCTATCACATATCTTTGTTCAGTCTTTGATTAAAGCAACTACCAAAGTTATTTCTGTTAATGGGATCCTGTTAGCTAAACATTATAAATGCTTATTGTTCTTTTAAATTGTCTAAATCTTTGCTCATATACAATTCTTATTTGTGCCTTGAACCATGTGTTTTTATTATGTTAAGGACTCGGCAAAATATTCTTGTATTGTCACTTCTTTTATTGTATTTTCTTTTCTGAGAACATCAATGAGTATAGCTTCTGCTCATATTTGTTTAGGTATTTGCAAGATAGTAGAGTATGCTTATGACAGTGTAGCATGGTGAAGGTGAAGAATTATCTAGAGTTTAGTCCAGTTTTGGTGTTTAACTTTTTTGAGTTTCCAGGATACTCTCTAAAATTGTTGTCATTCACCTGCATATCAGATTTGATGAGCTTCATGGACTTATGAGAAGAGACTATTAGTGTTTCCTCTTATTTGATTTTTCTAGTTACCCCTTCTTTATCTGTGTTTGAAGTGTAGGTGATATATTTCATGCCGCACCAAATATTGATCATTCCCAGGAATTTGTACGACAAGATATAAAAGAGTGGCTAAATTGGCTCCGAAATGATGTTGGTTTTGATGGGTGGCGCCTTGACTTTGTGAGGTGAAGTTGTCATGCTTGTTGGTTTTAATACTATTGAACGTAGTACTTCTGTCTTCCATTTCAAAATACAAGTTCAGGTGTCTGTAAACATATTGACCTTGCATCATACTGGTTAGAAATGTTGAGAATCAGAAGAGTAAAAACAGAAGTGTTTGGTTGCAATATGTGGTTCTACTGCATCGCCTGCTTGTTCTTTATTCATACTAGCTTTTCCTTTCTGAAATTTGATAGGGCCAGCTGTTAAATTTTTCTCTATTTCTGTCTGCCTGCCTTTCTTTCTGTCTCCCGTAAATGGATGGTGGAAACTAAATGAAGATAAGGTGGAAACTTGTTGTCATATGTTCGATTCCACATGAAGAATTCTTGAAAATGGTGATCATATATCATACATCAGACCTCTTGTAGAGCTATTTTTCATCTTAATTTTGATCTCCATTGTAATTCATTATCCTTTAGTTATCGCCTAAGAACTAATGTTGTGGCCAGAATGAAAATGTAAGGGCCACTTTGAATGAGATGTTAGGAGGAAACTGACATGGCACTGTTATTAATTAATTCCTGGAGTATTTAACTTCAGTTTCAGTAGATACTCTGTGATAGTTAAAAGCTAGATGATCTACCCAATCCTCGGAATCTTTCTGCTCGGTAAGACGACTTTTGTTACATGTAGTAATACAGGCTCTTTGTTGTCCACAGAGGCTTCTCAGGAGCATATGTGAAAGAATATATAGAAGCATCAAATCCAGCATTTTCTATTGGCGAGTATTGGGATAGTCTCGCTTATGAAGGTGGAAATTTGTGTTACAACCAAGGTGAGCTTCATTTAGATGTAGTCGCAGATTTGACTATTTGGTCAGAAATATTTTGACAAGTGTGGTGCACAGGGTTAGGTTGTGCAACTGATTTTTTCATTTTCTGCAAATTCTTTAAGTTGGTTATTTGCAATCTGTTCGAGCAAATAGCCAAAGGTGGTTTTACTCCAGATATGTGTGCTAGTCACTGTTCATTTCTCTCCTCTGTTCATCGTTTGTACTGTTTAGGCGTGTCAATGTCCTTAAACATTGAGGGGCGCAACTTCAAGTTTTCATATCGTACTCCCACTACGTGGAAATCCACCAGTCCCTTATGATAGTAGATTTGTGTTGTTCTGATGCATCCAGATGCCCATCGCCAACGCATAGTTAACTGGATTAATGCTACTGGTGGGAGCTCTTCAGCATTTGATGTCACAACAAAGGTACTTCTATTAAAACATCTTTTGTTAATAGATTTCCGTATCATACTCCAAGACCAAGAATTATCCCACTGACCTGGGAAATAATAGTCCCATGTAATCTGTTGTCCCACATAATCTACTCGTTAATAAATCAACCTTTAATAATTAATTCATGCTAAGGTATCTATAGGTAAATATTTTCATTCTCCTGATTTAGATTTAAATTGCTTCTTCATGTTAGTGTAGAAAGGTTTTAATGAGCTTTTCAGCTTGTTGGTGAATGATATTTTTCTGGCAGGGTATACTGCATTCCGCTTTGCATAACCAATATTGGAGGCTAATTGATCCTCAAGGCAAGCCAACAGGAGTGATGGGATGGTGGCCCTCGCGTGCTGTCACATTTTTGGAGAATCATGATACTGGATCCACACAGGTCCTCTCTCTTTCTTGCTCTAACAAGCACACCCATAAACATACAGATGTACATGCCTACTTGTGGTCTCACTCATTCAGTGAGACATGCTCCAACTTAAATGCACTGCCATGGAGGTTAAATATGTCAACATTCACCTTTATAAACCTCTGTTCAGAGTTTTTGGCTCAAAATTTCCCTTAAATTTGGCCAAAAGATAAAGTAGATCCCTCTAATATGCCCTCCACTTTCAAAAATCTTAACAAATTTGGTCCCAAATTAAATTGTCATTTTCGGATAAAGAGACAGTCATGCAAGCAGCACATGTACGCACTCTGCTTCTTCTGCTTTGGTTTCTTCTCTTTCCATCTCGGCTCGCAGAATAGAAACAGTATCAGTTTCTGCAGCTTCTCCCACCATTCTTCTCACTGCCAGCGTGATTCAACTGTTCCAACAACAAATCAATTTCCTGTAGCTGGTATATTGAGGGATGAAGCCAAAGGTTTAGGATAGCCATAAGTGGGATCTCCATACTCCATCGTAAAGAAACTTAAGACCTCATGTCAGAGACATGGAAGTCCCAAGGCAGCCTTCTCATACAAGCCAAGTTAATATAAACTCGTCTTTCACAGCCCTCCAGAATTTGAGCACTTCTGTTCTGGATAAGGAAAATTTCTTGCCATGAGATTTTCGGTTAAATGACTATTGAAACTTGAAACCATGCTAGGTTCAGACTGCCCCAAAGAAACAAATACACAAATAAATTGCCCAAAGTCTGAAACTTAAGATAATAGTTTCATGCGGAACTAATACTGTTTCCTTCTTCATTAGCCTTGGTCAGAACCCTTTGATTGTTGCAAACATCCGGGATGATGATCTCAGGAAGTATGTGAAATAGGAGGAGCTGAAAAACATTGAGAGCAAACACCTTAGGAATCCAAAAGTTCTGAATTTGCATGCCAAACATTTATCAAACGTTACAAAACCAGACTGTTCCATGTCAGTGCATGTATAGGATCCACCTTCATGTGTCAACAACTCCAATGTGAATAATTCCCTCAGAAATTTAGCCTCATAAAATGACTTTTCTGAAACCTTGGGGTTTCCCAGAGGCATGTGTAACACTGGGGAAAAGGAGCATGAGGATAGGAGAGGCAGAAGTTCTCCTGGAAAAGGGGAAAGGAGAACGTTCACATGAGGTGCACATGACAGTTCTATTAAAGTTTGACGGAATGTTAAGGTCTTTGCAAAAAGAATTAAATATATGCAGATGGAGATGTTATCTGTTAATTATAATTTTAGAGGGAACCACTCAATCTTTTGGCCAACTTGAGGAATGTTTCTGGTAAAATTTTGCTAAGTTTCTGGAACACCAAAAATTTTGGGGTATTCTGTAGTGTATGTTACAAATATATATTCTGTTAATATAGTTTTAGATTTTCATATCTGATCCATAAGCTCTCGATGTGCAGTTTTATACTCGCATTTGTTGTTGGAAATCTAATAAACAGAGTAGTGAAGCATGAGATTCAGGCTTTACTTTGAGAGATTTAAAATTCTGAACTTTAAGCTCACCAAGTGATAATGTTTAGTCTATGATGTTGCATACCAAAACAAAACTTGACGGAAGAATCTATTGAGCATGGATCAGAGTTAGTACCCTAGCTAACCAAGACATGTATTATGGAAATGCTGGCTAGCATTTAATGCTGACCTAATTACCATCTTATATCTTGGCCTAAATCATTTGATACTTGTGTCCCCTCCCCCCCACACACACAACACTACTGCCTCCCTCACATATAGTGGCGGATCTAAGGGTAATATTTATTTTTTAATTCCTTGAGGTAAGAAACACGATAAGTGTAGCGGCAAAGCGATTCAGAAATTGCTTTAGGAGTTTAGGTTGCAAGTTCCTCCAAGTGTGACATTCTTATGTTCTTTAATCTCCTTGTTAGAATTTCTGGATCAGTCATTGCTCACATATGCTCCCATGTTTTACTTGCTAATTTTCGAATCCATTGTCCTACATTTGATGTGTGGGCCTTCTGTCCAACTTACATGTTTTAGCTTGTGTTAAGATCCATTGGACCTAACTCAACCCCAAAAGCTAGCTCAAGCGGTGAGGATTGTCCAAGTTATATAAAGAGACCACACATTTACCGCTGATGTGGGACCCCCCCCCCCCCCACACACACACACACACACACAGAGGACATGACATCTGGAGCATGCACAATTTTAATAAGGGGAATCCAACATCTGGAAATGATACCATGTTAAGAAATTGATCTTGGGCCAAACTCAACCCCAAAAGCGAGCTCACGGGGTGAGGATTGTCCAAGCAAAACAAAGAGACCACCCATCCCTTTTGCCACCGATGTGGGACTCGTCATACCTTGAAAGCAGAGTAATTCCACACAAATTGAATTTCTTTCTTTGTGACTGGGGCCCAATGAAACTGTTAAACTTGAATTTTTCACATACAATTTCAACGGTAGAGGTCAATTATCAGAGTTAAGTTTGCAGAGTACGTAATGATCTTCAGTTGCTCTATTGTACATTAGGTATCTGAAGTGTCTTTAGCAAATTTCATAGTTATATCTGAGCTTTAATTTTTTTTCTAAATGACTTTGAATTTTAGTTGCCATGGATTTAGAGATGAGCCTAAATGGACAGTGAGAATTCATATATCCGACTTCAACTTGCTTTGAGGAGTGGTTATTGTTTGTATGCACTATTTAATTGTAATTTTTATCTGCTTCGTGAGCTGACAAATAATTTGCTTTCATGCATTTACTCACTGTTTGCTGCAAATTGGATAATGTTATTCTGATTCTGACATGTTAATACCAAATATCTTATCATGTAATAACAAATAATATTCCTTTCTTTCAGGGCCACTGGCCATTTCCTCGGGACAAGCTTACACAAGGATATGCATACATTTTAACCCACCCTGGAACGGTAATCTTTGTTTTCTTTGATTTTTGTGGTAGATCTTTAAGTAGGAGAAGAGAAAAATTTGTTCTCCAAAGTAAATTGCGTGGCTAAAGCTCCCTTGTTTTTTCTTTTACCAAATAACCTTTAGTTTTCTTTCACCCTTGTCCTACATTAGTAGCTTTTAAACTAGAAAGGGCCTAGTGAGATCGAACGGAACTGTGGACTCCTTACACATGTGTCTGTACATACACACGTACAAAGAGCTCTTTAACTTATGTTGTCTTCCTATAACCTAGTCTTACTAGCTCTTACCTCTGCCAATTTTTGTTTTTTATGTATATGTAATGGATTTATGTATGGATCACACTCACAAGATTAAAGCATATCCATATATAATTCCAATATAGGAGGTTATATGAACCCTCAATCTTGAGTTAAAGCTCAGAAGAGATCCTAATTCCTATTCATTTGCTTGCAGCCTGTAATATTTTACGATCATTTCTATGAATTTGGAATCCGTGATGTCATAAACGAGTTAATTGAGGCACGGAGGCGAGCTGGAATCCATTGCCGTAGCCAGTTAAAGATATATCATGCAAACGGTGATGGTTACGTTGCACAGATTGGAGATACTCTTGTGATGAAACTTGGTCATTTGGACTGGAATCCTTCCAAAGAAATTCATTTGGATGGTACCTGGCAGAAATTTGTTGATAAAGGACCAGAATATCAAATATGGCTCAGGCAATAATATTACATAAATTATTCTGGACTTGCATTGTTCTTATTGGGATTCTGTCTATATAAATACTTTTATGTTGTAACTATAATACATCATATCAGAGATTTTGAATTCCTGCATCAGTCAATGAGAATAATAAAAAAAAATGATGCTGGGGTGGGCCTGTCGTTTGAGAAGGGTTATTTATGATGTTATTTGGTTGTATTCTTACATTATTATTATTATTATTCACTGTATAATAATCGTCACGTTATCATTTGTTGCATAAACAATCTGTACATTATACCTGTTGAGAATATCATTAACTAATATAATTGTGCTCTCTCTAACAGTTTAAGCTTTCAGATGAGATGGTTACACACTTCAACATGGTATCAGAATAGATAGATGTTCTGGAATCAAATCTCACCGCTGCATGTAAGGGGGCATAGTTAACTCCCAAAACTTCTTCATAGTGACTCCCTAACCTGCTTCATTTAAGCGGACTCTATTTCATTATATTCTATACATATCTCAATTTCACTTAATATCCCTTTGATGTCATTGACATATTTAATAATATTGTTGCTGATTTCTAGTCTATCTCTAGAATAATAAGTTTATTATTTCTGGTACACAACTTTGTTTTTGATACGTCAGCTGGGGCTTTTTTTTGGGATCCGATCTCTTTGTTTATGCATGGTAAAGCTGTCGTTACTCTGTTTGGACTTCAACCCCATTATTAAATTAGCCCCAAACAAGACGAACTTGACTATTAAATAGTGAAAAATTATTGTAGTCTGGTGTAACAGAAATGGTATAAGATTCCTGAACTTCATTGTCACACACAAAACACCAAAGTTGATAATTATTGGACTTAACTTATATGATATGACATACTATATGATAATTGTTGGCAGTACTCTCCTATTATCTTATTCTTTGATTTTGGTAATACATATGGTTTCCTTTATTTCAATTATCGTGTTATTTGTGTTGCTATCACTCTCTTCATTTTGCGAAATGGTCCAAATTTGCCCCTCTTTGGACCATATAAATTTCCAACTCTCTCCACCAAAATATGACCTTGCAAGTTATCATTTGAACATCAAAGATTAAGAAACAAGAATGAGCAAACTACACATATTGGTGATACCATATCCAGTACAAGGCCATGTTATTCCCTTAATGGGGTTAGCTCAATCCTTAGCCAAATATGGCTTCAAGATCACTTTTGTCAACACAGAGTCCACACACAAGAGTATTCTAAATTCTTTATCAGGAAAAAATAGTTTGCATGATCAGATTCATCTGATTTCAGTTTTAGATGAATCAGAATCGGGGGAAGATAAGAATGTGCCAGGTAAATTATCCGAAGCAATCTTTAAAATCATGCCTGGAAAAATTGAGAAGCTAATTCAAGAAACTAATGTATCGGAAGATGAAAGGATCACTTGTATAATTGCTGATCAGAGCCTTGGATGGGCTCTGGAACTTGCAGACAAAATGGGAATTAAGAGAGCAGCCTTCATAACTGCTGCAGCTGCTAATTTGATACTTGGATTTAACATTCCAAAGTTGATTGATGATGGCTTAATTGACAATGATGGTAAGTACTTTTTTACTAATCTATGTTTTTATGTTTGGATTAAGTTATATTACTGACTTGTGTGAAGATTTTTTACAATATCGGTGTAGTTTAGTATGTGATATGTTGTATAACGCCTTCCTGAAGTTTGATAGAAGGGCGAAGTAAGGCAAAACAACTGAATCCCCTGTGATTACTTTTACCAACTGATCGAAAGCCTGTTCAGTACGCTAGACTAGATTGTCAGTGGCCGTACTGGTGGGCTTTTGGTAGGTGAAAAGCAATCACCAAAAAGTCAGTTGTTTGCCTATTGTTGCCCTTCCAGGACTCTTTAGGAAGGCACCGCCTAACCTGTAGGGGTGGAGCTAGTAAGGGCCCAGGGGTTCATTCCTTCTTCAGCGACAAATTGTACTGTTTATATATGGTTAATATTGTACTGTTTGAACTCCCTTGAATTTATTCGTGTGTTTCACTCTTTTATATTTTGAACCCTCTTAGTGAAAATCCTTGTTCCGCTACTGCTAACATGTATGAAATTACTATTTCTTACCAGGTTAACAATTAATACTTATCATAGAGATTTACTCATATCATCGGTGCATAAAATGTAAACTCTGTATCCACAAGTGAAATTTTTTAAACCTATAATGCAGGGACTCCAACAATACAAGATCATACTTTTCAGTTTGAACCAACTATGCCAATCATGAACATATCAGATTTACTTTGGACAAGCATGGGGAATTCAACAATGCAGAAAATCATTTTTAACATGTTAGTTCACAACAATAAATCTGTGAAATCAGCAGATTGGCTTATTTGCAACTCAACATATGACCTTGAACCAGGAGCCTTCAAATTAGCACCAGAGATTGTGCCTATAGGTCCACTTTTGTCAAACAATTGTCTCGAATCAACCACGTTGCCTCTTGAAGCAGAACCCCGTATTTCTTCTAAAGAATCTCCTAATTCACTAGCCGGATCCTTCTGGCCCGAGGACTCAACTTGCCTAAACTGGCTTGATCAACAACCATTATGCTCAGTTGTGTATGTAGCCTTTGGGAGCTTCACAATATTCAATGAAACTCAATTTCAAGAATTGGCATTAGGGCTTGAACTATCAAACAAACCATTCTTATGGGTTGTGAGAACTAATACTCTAGATGCTAAAACTGATATTTTCTTGAAAAAATTTGTAGAAAAAATAGGGAGGCAAAAAGGGAAAATAGTGAGTTGGGCACCACAACAAAAGGTGTTAAGTCATTCTAGTATAGGTTGTTTTGTTAGTCATTGTGGTTGGAATTCTACAATAGAAGCAACAAGTAATGGTGTTCCAATCTTGTGTTGGCCTTATTTTGCTGACCAATTTATGAACCAAAGTTATATTTGTGATATATGGAAAGTTGGATTAGGACTACAGAAAGGGGAAAATGGGATTATTAGTTGTGGAGAAATTAAGGGTAAAGTGGAACAATTGCTAGGGAATGATGTATTCAAGAAAAGAGCTTTGCAAATCAAGGAAATGAATATGAGCTCAGTGAAAGAAGGTGGAAAGTCTCACCAGAATTTGATAAATTTCATTGAATGGATTAAATCATCATAGGAAATTGAAGGAAGATTTGTGTGATTCTGCTTAAATTCATGTATTTTTTATGTTGTTGTAGTGTGGTTTTATCATTTTGTTACCAAGTGTGTTCTGTTCTGTTCTTTTTTTTTTTTTTTTTTTTTTTTTTTAATTTTTTTTTAATTTTTTTGAAATAA
>JAJONR010011403.1:0-25812 GCA_029582245.1 Solanum etuberosum | reverse complement strand
CTTATATATATATATATATATATATATATATATATATAGGCAAATACCTAATAATAATAATAATAACCATTCTTTCTATGTCGATAACTTCTAAATATTTAATGTGTAATATATTCAATTGTATTTGTATTAGAAATTCATCTTACTAAACTAGTTTTATTAATTATATTTTTAAATTTTATTATTAATATATTATGTAATTATTTAATGATAAAATAATAATTTTTAAAAATATTTTCTATTAAAATAAATAAGTAAAAAAATAAATTATTTTTCAGTATACAAACTATGGAGTGATTAAATTTGTTTCAAATTAGATTTAGAAAAAACAAAAAATGACAAAAAGAAAAGAAAAAGAAAGAGAAACAAAGGCCAAGAAGGAAAATAAAGCATGGGTCCCATGCATCATAATATAATATAAATAAAATAATCTCCTCATACAACTAATACTAGTTGTACCTCACACATAATAATTTTTTTCTAAAACATAGTATATCAATTACTAATGTTAGGTGTCTATACAAGGTGATCAAATTCTAAAATTTTAAACCTGCTACATGAGTGGTTGAGGAGTAAGAGAAACATGAGTTTAACGGTTTGATGTAAGTTATGCGTGTATTAAATGCATATTAGTTATAAGTGAATTTATATAAAAACTAATGTAGAGTTTGCATAACACATAATTTTTTTTATAACTAATTCACGTATTATTAATATCAAGTAATACTTTAACCAACTACCACACGACTTAGTACACTAATTCAAATTTGGTTCTTGCAAGAAATATCCTTCTACCGTAGAAGCACTCCTACTAAGAATTAAATGAGCAAATTTCTTTGTTCGATGACACAATGCTTTAACTGCTCTTTGCTACGCATCTCCTTCGTTGAATAGTTTGTTTTTGAAATATCATGCGAGTTGAATTTAATCCTAACTTTTCATATGATATTTTATTGAATTATTTTTTGAGTTGAGTAAAGTTCAATTTACATATAAAAGAGTATTATAGAGTGTCTATTTTTTTTTTTTAAAAAAAGTTTTGGTGATGAAATGTAAAGTACATGTTGAATTTGGAGAGGAAATTATGTTTTGTCTAGTAATGATGTGATGCTTTTTGAAAAGTAGAAAAGATGTTTGCCCTAAGTTCTTGGGTGTTCCTTTTTACTATTTTCTCTATGAAAATGAAATGAAATAAATGACAAAGGAAAATATTAGACAAATTTAGAATTTTAAAATATTATTTATAAATTTAATTTAATAAAATATATCTTTTTTTTCTTTTTTTTGGTTGAGTATTTGGATGTTCCCTTCTTAGTTTCTTTTTTCACTATGAGAAATGAAAAGAATTGACAAGGAAAATTATCCTTCCACAATTGACTGAGTCAATTTTTTTCTTTATTTTTTTTTTCAATTTATTCCATAAATGTTTGATCGTGTTTTATCACTTTATGAAATTTGAAAAAATATTTTATTTTTAAAGTGAAAAATAATATTCAAAAATAAAAATTTATGTTTAGTTATTAATAAAAAATTAGAGTTGTTTTTGACCTTTTTGCGAGTAACTTGGAGTACAAAAAAAAAAAAAACACATTATTATTACTTCTTAGTTTCTTGAAAATTTTGAAATTTAATATCGAGTTAGAATTTCAAAATTTATGACTTTAATATATTTTCAAGAGTTCACCTTAGAAAAAAACAAGAGAATTCATGGCCTCGGTTGTGAAACTCAAGTGTGAAAAGTAGTAGCATTTCCGTAAGCTGGACCATTGTCATCGCCTAGTTGAAAAAATGATTTTTAGCGATAATTAATTAACAATTATCATTAAATATATTTTTTAGAAGCAATTTCATAAATTACTTTTTATTTTACATTACATTTTTTTTAATATCTAAAGCCTACTACCTAACCAGTCTCACCAATTCAAAAAGGGGACCCCAAATTCAATAAAGAAAAAGTATTTGTGGGCTAAATTCAATTTATGAGGTCTTTAGGGAGTGAACTGAACTGTTTTAATATTAAT
The DNA here is from genome assembly GCA_029582245.1 of Solanum etuberosum. NCBI lineage: Eukaryota > Viridiplantae > Streptophyta > Magnoliopsida > Solanales > Solanaceae > Solanum > Solanum etuberosum. Next base: position 23,791 of record JAJONR010011403.1, on the reverse strand, counting down.
AATGGCCTGTGGGCTATGGACCAGTAACACTGACCATGACCTCAACAACGATGACTATGAAAATTAGGCAGAAGCACTGACTGCTTCTGAAAATGACACTCGTAATCAGTGACAAAGTCAGAAATTTTATTTACGATGTCCAAAATTCAACATTTATGCATAAAAAATATTTTTTTACCGATATATTTTGTATAATTTTCTACATACATCATATAATATTTCGACAAATGGTGTCCAATTCGTCATCCTAGACTATATATGGCTATGCTACTGCAAATAGTTTATCGATATTTTTCTTTCTGCTTTTTGATATTCAAACTATATTATATTTAATAATGTATTCAAAAAATTAAAAATAAATAAATTGGGATTTTCAGATATTTGAAAGGTAACTTCACTTAAACAATTTAGGCATGCTTTTATTATATGTCATTTTCCTTTTCAGAAAGTTTTGATTTGTCACTGTTATGAGCTGTTTATCATGTATTTTTCCCAGTTAACTCCAGTTGTAGGTAGCAATGCTGCATTATTATTGATATGGACATCATCATTTGGACCTTTTTTCTTTTGCCAACTCAATAATTTTCATCATAGTATAACCAATTAAAAATTTGTCATAACCATCGTAATAATAAATATGAGTATTCATAGGTATCAGTTTATATATATGTTGCCAGACTTTTAGCAACTTTAAATGCAATGATATTAACTCAAGTAGTGCTAACAAAAAAATTGTCACTAAATATCTCTTTTGTTATAGTGTTATGTCTTTAACATTTCGAGGGTGAATTTAGGATTTTAAATTCATGAATTATAAGAAAAATTAACTTATTAAGTTTTAAATAAAATATTTATACATATATAATATTTTTTTATAAATATAAATTTATTGTCTGAGTCAAAGAGACTAAATTTTAAGAAACCTAAAAATAGAATTGTAGCTGTGCCCCACTGCCCCCTATTGGAAATCAGAAGGGATATCAGAAGAACCCTATGAATAGAAATGTTTCAGATATTTTTAATTTTCTTTTATAATGCACTTGTAACTCATTTTTCTTCCGTTTTTTTTTAGAAGTTGAGTTTTTTTTTTTTTTTTTAAAGAATTAATAAAAAATTGAGGGTAGGGGATGGGGATTACAATGTGGAAATCGAACTCTCACCAATAAAATGAATGTTTAAGTAGTCAACCAATTGAGCTACTAAGATTCTCCGAAGTTGATCTATTACATTTGTCCACTTGTATATATTTTTGCTTTTAAGTCACTCCAATTTAATATTCAACATTTTAATACTAATTTCAACAATTTCCAATAGTTTAGATTTAACTAAAATCTTCAAATATAAATAGGCCATTTTGCAATCAAATCTCAACAAAAATCAACAATGAGTTTCTTCAAAAAATTTCAACCAAATCAATCCAAAAGTCCAAATCAATCACAAATAAGTAATGGGCTGATATGGACTTTGGTTATACAAAATGTAGTTGGACACATTATCCTCAAAGAAAACTAGAAGAGTAATAAGTTTAGGGCCTAAGCAAAAGCCCAATCTACAATGAATTCAGCTTGCTATAGTAATTAATTTTGCCAAGTTAGCTTTCATAACCTTTTTAGGTAAAAATATAATTTTCGATACATATTTAATGACATGGTAACTATAAAAATATATGAGCAAACATCACAAATTCAACTAGTTTAGTGTCTAATTATGTGCCTTCACTTAAGCTTTTGAAATTACACTCCGAACCTCATTTACTTTGTCAGATACATGTATACGACACACTTATATACATGTTCTTGAATACATGCGGGCTAAATTAGGTGTTATTTATTCCATATATATTGAATTCCAGCGTGAATTGCATGTATATGAGATACATTGACTCTCTTGCTCGCTTCTCTCCCTTATCACTCGCCTCTCTCCCTATGTATATATATTTCAGAATGTATTCTGTATCAAAGATACAAGTGTTTGACTTGAAATCTGAAGGAGTAGTGTATCTGACTTGAAATCTGATACAAAATAGTAAGAAAATCTATAATTATTTCAAACTATATGTAGAGGAATTTCATATTTATGGTAGAAATATTTGTATAATTAGGTAGTTTTTTCCAAAAATATTGTATACATATATACGGGACTCGTTCAAAGTTGAACGATCTACAATATATACATGTGACATCGTTCACAGTTGAACGACTTACAAAAAAAAAAACTAACCCACACACCAAACTGTTGGTTGGGGTGGGCTGTTAAAGACGGTTCTAATCGTAAGCGATATGTCCATTTTCGTTTGTTTCAAATTTTGTGGCCTATTTAAAAATTGAGGAACTTTCGCATATAGCCACTCAAAAATAGCATAATTACGCTCCATAGCTATAGTTTGATAATTACGATTCGTAGCTACATGTTATAGGGAGGAGAGAGGGTAGAGAGTGGGTGAGAGGTGAATTGTGTATGTATATCGGTTAGATGATTGTATATTATACATATGTATTTTTATATATGACAAGCGATATTGGTAGAGGGAGGAGAGAGGCGAGCGAGAGAGGGCAGCGAGTGGGAGAGAGGTGAATTGTATATATATATATATTTATATCGGTTTAATAATTGTATATTATACATATGCATTTATATATATGGCAAGAGAGATTGGGAGATGGAGGAAAGATGCGAGCGAGATTGGGAGAGAGGCGAGCGAGATTGGGAGAGGGAGGAGAGAGGCAAGTGAGATTGGGAGAGAGGCGAGCGAGAGAGGGCAATAATTTGTATAATTCGCGGCCACGTTTGTATAATTCACGTAATTTTGTATAATTGAGTAATATAAAGTCTGGAATTGTACAAATATGATAAAACTTGAAATAACGAATTGATACAAACACAAACATATGAACTTTAAACAGTTATACAAAATATATTATACAAATTACATTATATAAATTATATTTACAAAATCCGAAAACTACACGTTTATACAAACTTTAAAAAGTTATACACAAAAAGATTGAATGTATATGGTGACAAAACTGAAAAACCAAAGGAAATCATCGTTATATACAAATATAAATCATCGTATAAAAATACAAATCAAATGATGAATTATTAGTTGCGAATCATACAAATGTGACGAATTATACAAACGTGGCTAATTATACAACTCGAAGTCAGCCCACGTAATTAATGGTTAATCTTAGTCGCAAGTGGTAACTCTATCAAACTATAACTATGATGAGTAATTAAGTAGTATAAATTTATTTAAACGCGTAATTTTTCCTTAAAAATTTACTTCGATTTGTGGCATTTTAAGTTCCGAACTCTTACAATAGCAATCATTCTCCATTTTCCAACCTTTATGAGGCATACTATATAAAAAGCTAATTTCTTCTTGCACTCATACATACCTAGATAAAGTAGATAGTTTATTTTCTTCCTCATAACATCCCTAAGTCACATTATATTTAAACTTTCATGAACCATAATAGTAGTTCTTTTCTTAAGAACACCTATTTTGATGTCCGAGAGAGCCACTTTTTCTTTAAATCATGATTAGATTCCATTTCCTACTCCACTCGATGTCATGAACATACTTGTATTAGAAAAAATGATTTTCCTTAAACTTTTTTTTTGATGATTAAACAATGTTGATATCGATTTCAAAGTCAAGGGATGTGATCTAACTTAATTAATGACCAAATTGAAATTTCTAATAAAAATAATAATTAATGCTAACACGTGAGTACCACGTGATTAGCCCTTGCTTGATCTTTAGCTTTAAAATCACTCGGCAAGATATTTGTTGCTCCACGAGTAAATATTAGTATTTTATAAATTATAAATGGAATATTAAATTAAATAAATTAAAAGAAAAATCTCAAAAACCTCCTCATCGTCACTTTGCGTTAGCTTTGAAGAACTGAAAAATAATAAATTAATTAGAAAAAAAAGAGGAAAAAATACGTGCGAGACTCTTCCAGGTTCTCTCTTTCTTCGTTCTTCATCGCTATGTGGAAACTTGCGGAATACTTCAATCGGTTCGTTCGCTGTATATATAGAAACTTGTAGGATTCACAATCTCAGTGTTAGAAGGTGATTAGTAGAAAGTCGGAAAGATGTTGGAAGATCAGGTAGCGTATTTGTTGCAGAGGTATTTGGGGAACTATGTTATAGGACTCAATAAAGAAGCACTCAAGATCAGTGTTTGGCAAGGTTTGTTATTGAATTTCCTCAATTGAATTTGGAAATGTTATGAAATGATGATTTTGATGAGCTTTTATGTTAATTGTATGATGAATTTGTGAAATATGTGCTTTTAAATGGTAGATTGGATTAGAACTGCTTTGTTGTCCTGCATTTACAGCATAGGTTTATTGAATGTTTAAAATGTCTTTTGGGATTGAGCTTTTTTGGCAGGTGGAATAAGAGACTCGAGGCGATTAATCTATGGAGAGTGTGGATGACTGCTATTTATAGTGGTTCCGTTAGGAACTTTGTATCAGTGGCGGAGCTAAGATTTTTAACAAGGGGTTCAAAATCTGAAGAACTAAACACACGAACTAACCATGGGGGTTCGACATCTACTTTATATACATAAAAATAATAATTTTAACCAGGTATAAATAGTAATATTGTCTGTCGAAGGGGGTTCGGACAGAAGGCTGGCTCCGCCCTTGCTTTGTATCACTATGGTTTCGAAGGATCATTTTATGGAAGATCTTAGGCCTAGAAGGTTCAGGACTGTTGGCAAGTGAGTGAAGTGAAGTATTTTTGAAATTGAACAGGCTAGAGTAGGCATCTAGATTAGTCCATTATATGGAAGTGGATGATGAAACAGTCATATTGCCAAGTGGTAAAGTTTATCTTTTCCACAAGAGCTATGTAGTTCATGTGGACTAGTTTTTCCTCTATTCAGTTAATGGTTTATCATGTAAACATAACTAAGGGATGTGAATTTGCATAGAATCAAGATAACATGATTTAAGAAAGAGGAACCTGCAACAATTCCCAATGAAACCCCATAAAAAATTAAGAGATGCTTCTAGTTCATCCAACATACAATTTAAGTGGTCGTAAGGGTAATAATAAGTCATTATATGATGACAAGTCTGACCTTTAGATCAACATCGGTGTCGGATACCTGCACTGTGTTCGAGCAATCGGGGTTCAACAAGGACCAAGATACATATCAAGCATCTCTATGTACTTGATATCATTGTTTTTGGCGCTGGTCGGTGTCACAAGTAAATTGGGAAGGCTCTAAAGGGATTCAACAAATGGGGCTAGGAAACTCTAGTTAATCAACTGGGAGGACGTTACATCTCTAAATAGATGAGGGATCTTTGGGTGAAAGGTCTTCGAGTTTTCAACAAGGTCCTACTAGGCTAATGGTTATGGAGATTTGGAATGGACAAGCATACTCTTTGGTGGAAGATGATAGTGGAGAAGTAAGGAAAATTGTGGAAGGGGAATGAAGGACTATAGACATCATACTTGCATTTGTATGCACACATTAAAAGAGTATTATGAAAGAATAAAGATTATTGGTGGCGTAATATTCAGGTAAGGAGATGGGAGCAGAATCAACTTTTAGAATGATTGATGTGGAGAAGAAACACAGCGATTCACATTCCCAAACATTTACAGTATCTCAAGTTGAACAGTGATTACAGTATGACAAAATCGAAAGACACAGGAGGGGGGAGTATTGGAACGTAAAATCAAGGTAAGGACCAATAAGTTGCTTAAGATTATGTGAAGACAAATCAAATGACAGTTGGCACTAAAGAGGACAAATATCCCAGGACAGGGAAGAAAACAAAAAGAAACAAACAGTAAATTTCAAATTTGCCAAGCACGTAAGCATATTGTTAAGTCATATAAATGATTTATCAAGTCCCAAAGAAGCCGCATGTCCAATGAAAGTTCACCACAAGATCCATGCCCAAAGTGCCACTTCAGCTCCTACTTTCTATCGAGATGAATGATATCAAGTCAGATTAGTGATTCTTTTTTTGGATAATAATTCTACACATTGTTTATGTACAAGTATGATGATTTATAAATAGTTACTTGGTTTTGTACGATTTGTTTTTGTATAACAACAAATCAAATCACATATTTTCGGGTCGAGCAAAAGCAGTGGTGCACTTGAATGTACATACATCCATCCATGGATGTGCTCAGGTTTAACGTCTTCTCCACAGTTTTTTGGGGATGGCATTGTTTGTAAAACAGTTCTCAAGTGTTCTCCTTTACCATATTCGTGGCAGTTAAACATATACTTTTGTGGATTAAAAATTTTGCTTGGTTACTAACACATTGTGGTATATGTGACAGGCGATGTAGAACTAGTAAATATGCAATTGAAACCAGAGGCTCTCAATGCATTAAAGTTACCTGTAAAAGTCAAGGCAGGATTTCTTGGATCTGTGAGACTCAAGGTTCTACCCCTAATATCCAACTGCTAAATGAGTTGTTTTGAAGTTTTGAGTACCTGAAAATGAACTGAGTTTTTGGTTGGTCTTGGCTGTGGATGTTTTTGCTTATGATTAATATTTTGAGCTCGAGGGCATACTCATATTATTTTGAATCATTTTTGGTTGTAATTTTTATCCCACTGTTGTGTGATCTTGGAAAGCAAGTGCCCACATCACAGTAATTAATAATTTAATATAATGACGAGTCAGTATCATTTCTACAAGGAGGATTGATTGGTTACCGAGTGCTGAAATTATCTCAACCCTTTGACTTAAAATGAAATTTGAGCTGAATAAACTTATGACATCAAGAAAGCAAGCTAAAATCTGAATTAGATCACCCTTTGGACATATCATTGCATAGTAATTTTGTTTTAACCTTTATTACCTGTTTTCTTGAATTTAATGGTTTAATTTGGTTGTTCTAAAGTGCATTATTATCCAAATTCATACTATAACATATATCCCTATGGACATTGTTGTTACTTTTGGAACTAACCCTAATATGAGCACTCGTGGTTTTGTAAGTATACTTCCTATTTTACAAGCAAATCAATTCAAGTGTAAATTGTCTACATAAGAACCTTTTGGTTTAGACTTTTTACCAACTCTCATGTATGACAGGAAAAAATGGGACAAAAGAAATAAAACCTGAAATCATAAAGGAGAAGTAATTTGTAAAGGAAAAAAATAAAAAGAACCCAAGGAAAAAGAATTGTCAGGTCAATGAATTATATCATCTTAAACCTTTTCTTATCGAAGCTGTGGACCTATTTAACTCTTATGCATCAAAGAGAGACTCTAGAGGAAATACAAGTCTGAGAAGAAATATATATATATATATATATATATATCATTGCACTTAAAGCACCAACAAACTTGGTTTGATATAGTTACAGTGTGTCCACCTGCCAGGGATTCTTATTATCTCTAAATATTTCATTCCTTTTCCCTTGTCTTATGATTTCTCATCAAAAAAAAATTCCTCATCATTTTCCATTTAACATTGGGACAGTTGGTATCCCCTTTATGGGCCACTTGTTAATTAAAGAATTTATTGTCATTTACATGTCAGTAATAAGTCCATAATTACAGGTACCATGGAGCAGGCTTGGCCAAGATCCAGTTCTAGTTCACCTGGATCGTATTTTTTTATTAGCTGAACCAGCAACCCAAGTTGAAGGATCTACCGAAGATGCTATCCAAGAAGCTAAGAAGAGTAGAATACGAGTAAGGTTTTGAGTCTCAAGTAAAATACTTTGCATGTCAACAGGAAATGTTTGTTGATATAACCTCTTTTCCTTGCAACTAGGAAATGGAAACAAAGCTTCTGGAGAGTAAACGAATGCTAGAGACAGAAATGGTATATTTCTCTGTCTTTTGTCAAATGCATAAAACCTTTGACGTATGTGTGTCAACTTGAATGCTTTAAATGATGGGTTCATTGATTGCATCTGTCAGTGGTAAACTGTTTATCTGATACCAACTTACTAAGTTGATTGGTGAACACCGGCTCTTGCTTTCAGATGTGAACTTATGGGTTTAGTGAAATAGCGATTTGCTTATTTCTTGCTCTTGATGAAAGTGAACAGTGAGAGATACAGATAAGATGCTGTTGATTAGCTTCAGTAATTGCAGTGTAATCTAGTTGTTTTTAACATTATCTGTGCATCTAGATAATGAAATGGAGAAGAGGCATTATAGTTTCTGTTGAGATATAATATAATTAAATAAACAAATGTGTTCTTTCTCTAACAACTTAAGCTTCAACATGGTGTCAGAGCAGCCAGAGGTCCTGGGTTTGCACACCCATTATTAAAAAGAATCACGTGCATGCTCATGGAAAAGAATCAGGCCCACTTGTGAGAGACATGTTAGATATAGCATAATTAAGTAAATGAATGTGTGCTCTCTCAAACAACATAAGTTTATGGATGAGATGGTCACGCACTTGAACAGATTCTTAAGAATGTGAGTTGGTTTCAGTATTATCCATGCTTAGACTAGAAGTAATTAAGAAGTTGAACTGCAGTTTCTTTAGAAGGTATGATTATAATTCAAGGATTCTAGTGATAGTATCCACATCTTTAAATGAACTGAGATTTGACATCAATGCTAAGATATTCCTGACTCTTGTTGGGTGTGGCACTCATATATGCTAAGTTCGATTGAGTTTTACCATGAAAGTTACCCAAGTCTGCTTGGTATGTTCTGTTTTAGTTGTTTATTTTAATTTTTAACTATTTGTAAGGCATCCTCTTTGGTTCAGTTTATGACATAACCACCAATGGGGAACAAATGGAAATCATATTTCTAGCAGGGAATGGTGGTTTCACAGAATATTGTCCATCATCATCACTTTAACCAATTTTTTTTTTTTTGCCTTTCTCCTCAAGAACAAGTCCTGGTTGGGGTCTTTGATCAACACAATAATTGGGAACTTAAAGCTTTCAATTTCAAATATCCACATCAGATATGAAGATCTTGAGAGGTAAGGAGGTTCAACTATTGATTTCTTTGAGTTTGTGATGAAACTGACTAGCTTTCACCATGCAGCAATGCTGGCCACCCTTTTGCAGCTGGTATTACCTTAGAGAAACTATCAGCTTTGACCGTAGATGATAGTGGGAGTGAATCCTTTGTAACTGGAAATGCATTGGATTTCATACAGAAGGTCCGTCTCTTTTCTCTTTCGCATTTTTAAGTTAATAATGAAAATACATAAGTTCTTAACCACCCCCACTCAATGACCTTACATTTACGCTATGCATTTATAATCAAGCAAACCCCTTATTCAACTTCCCCACATTTCTCGCGACTTTTCGCCCTCTTTGTGTTCTGATTATAGCTGATTTGTTAGCTACGATAGACGTGCAAGACTAGTGGTTTTCACTCAAACAGTTTTAGTATCTCTAGTACTCTCTTGCCTCTGATTGTAGCTCTTCTGTGAAATCATGTCTACAATGAACAGAAGGGAACTGAGGAGCTTTCCTTTCAAAAGTGGAGAAGAATCAGTTTTAGAACTGGAGTAAAAAGGAATCCCTTGTTATTGCCAACTTACTGTGATCAACTAAGTATTATGTAGTGCCAGTTGCATATAATTTCCATGGAGTTCGGAAATACGCAAGTCTTCTGTAGGTCCCAATAGAGAGAAAAATAAGTACAATGTAACTGTTATAGTTTTCTATCTTAGACTGAGATTTCACCAGTAACCCAAGTGTGTACTTACATGTGAAACTGTCAAGTCCATGTGTACTTAATGCAACTTTAGTGTCTTGTCTAAACTTGTATATGCTGTGATAATTCCTTCCTGTGTTTTCTTGATAAACTGTACTTCTGTTTTCTTCTTTCACGCTTTTTATTGATTTGTTTTTTGATATGTTAAGTCTGTAGAACTTGAACGGCTAGCTGTTTATTTCGATTCTGATATCACTCCATGGCATATTGACAAACCATGGACAGATTTGCTACCACAGGAGTGGGTCAAGGTACCTTTTAAATGTTCTAGCTGTCATTTGGTGCCTGCTCTTTCTGATCTGTTCTTATTCCTAAACCTAGTTCAATTTCTCAGATTTTCAGATATGGAACGGCTAATGGTAAACCTGCTGATCACATCAAAGAGCATTCTTACATTTTGCAACCAGTGACTGGGAACGCTAAGTTCTCGAAACAGCGCCCTAATTCTTCACGTGATAATTTGGACCCTCTTCAAAAGGCAGTCGTGGCTCTGGACGATGTGACTCTTTGTTTGTCAAAGGCTAGTCTTGCTAACTTTTTCTTCTCTATTTTTTATTTCTTATCCAATGTGGAATTAATTCTAGCTTGTATTGGCTTTTTTACTTACTTTGGTATGTTGTGCAGAATGGCTATAGAGATTTATTAAAGTTAGCCGAGAATTTTGCTGCCTTCAATCAACGGTTGAACTATGCTCATCTTCGTCCACATGTTTCGGTGAAATCTGATCCAAGGTCTTGGTGGAAGTATGCTTATCAAGCTTTATCTGTTCAGATAAAGAAGGCCAGGTATCTAACTAGTTTCTTCAAAAATTAAGAGACTCGCCAAACTGTGGATTGTCTCTTACATTTTGATATTCTCACAACACTCTGGTTAGAAGGCTAAAGACCAATTTAATAGGCCTAAACAAAGGTGACGAAAGAGTAGTCAACATGTTTCTACTTGTCCCCTAAATCTAAACATTTATCATATTTTCTCTATTTTGTTTCTATTGAGCGAAATTTATAGGGCTTTTAGGAAAAAATGTGACAACTTTTAGAAGATGTAATATCATTCCCTCTTATCTCCCTTATATAAGTCATGTAGATTTATATATACACGCTAGACCGTGCTAGTCGGACCCAATATCTGTTATTTTTTTGTCTCACTTTATGTGACATAGATAAAATTTAGAGAGTCAATTAAATTTTAATATGATTTTTTAAATATTTTAAATTGTTAATTATTGTAATTTATAGTACTTTTTACGTAATTTTTAAATAATATATGTTACTTCCCTTGTCCCAATATATGTAGCACAAATAAAATTTCACGTGTCAATCAAATGTTGTTAATTATTGAGATATACAATACTTTTTACGTAGTTTTCAAATTAAATAATACATGTTACTTCTTTTGTCCCATTTTATGTGACACATATAGATTAATTTTATGAATCAATCGAATTTTTTATATGTTTTTTTTTAAAAAATATTTTAAGTTGTCAATTATCACGATTTATAGTATTTTTTTACGCAATTTTTAAATATATAAAAAAATTAAAAAGTAAGACAAACAAATTAAAGCGGAAGAAAAAAAAGAGATAGATATATATGTATGTAGGTGTGGGTGGAACCACACAGGTGATGCATGCATGTTGACCATCACCTGTGTGGTTATCCACATATATTAGTAGTGGATGTGGAGAAGATTTGGTTCTTAGTCTTTAATTAATTATGCAATTGTTGTTTGTAGTGGGAAGTTGTCATGGGAGCAGGTCCTGCGGTATACAAGGTTGCGGAAGAAATATATCTCTTTGTATGCTTCATTGCTGAAATCCGAGCCTGATAGGATGGTAATAGATGATAATAAAGATTTAGAAGAACTGGACCGCACACTTGATGCTGAAATCATTCTTCAATGGAGGTAATTTGTGCTGCAAGTTTTTTTAAAATATTATTTCATGAAGTTTGGCTAATGGACTACATCAATTCAAAGGCTATATGTCAGTGTGCAACATTGTGGGATTAAGTATCTTTCTATTAGTCCTGACTACATCATTGGATACAGTTTTGGTGCGCGTATATCTTTAGTCAATTTGTCAGGTGAAATCTGAGTAATCTACCTCCTTCCCCGTTACTGTCTCTCTCTCTCTCTCTCAGTCTGAATAAGTTCTCAGGGTGTCAGAAGAAAGAGAGGGAAAAAAGGACACAGAAACCAAGGTTCATTGGATGTTGTAGATAGAGCTTATCAATTAATCAGAATTCTCAAATGTCAGTCATAATGCCTCAGCTTGCTCCTTTTTGATCATGACAGTTAGATACCACTTTGGTTAAGGTTGTAGTCTCCATATATAATTTTGGCCCAAGTAACTGCTTGAGCTAGCTATTGGGGTTGTGTTAGGTTAAATATTCATTTTCTTAATATGGTACTAGAACCAACCTTTGGTAAGCCCATTCTTGCACCAGATTAATGTTCATGTGTGGACTCCAAAAAGTTCAGTTACACCTGAGGGAGGGTATTGACTTGGAAGTTTATGAAGGTTTTAGACTACTACACTCGTAGTATATTCAAGCTTTGGATAGGATATTCAGATTTTTCGGATGGTATTAGAGTTGGACCCGTTCATGATGTTGGACTATCAAATGTTGGACCACCCATTTTATGTTACTTCACGTTCTAGATGTTTAGCCAGGCAAAGAGGAAGGGGGGGGGGGATAAAGTTTGAATCCCACGTGTAGGTTCCTTCAACAACAACTACAACATACTGTGAATTCCCACTAAGTGGGTCTGGGGAGGGTAGAATGTAGACCTTAGCACTACCTCATGGAGGTAGAACATGTAGGTTCCTTCGATATTCAACAAACCTCACTACTTGAGCTAGCTTTATGGTTGATTTAGGTCCAAGGTGCATTCTCCTAAAGTATACCCTATCATTTTTCTTTCATGTATCTTTAGCTTGATTTGTTCATTTGATTGAACAGAAACTTATTGATTGAGTTATTTTATTCCTTCATGATATGTCAAGTGTTTTGTAAAGCAGTTCCTAGGTTTAAGAGTGTTCCAGAATGTTTTACTTGTGTTTAATTAGTTAAATAATGGTTAATGCCATGAAGAACCATGACAACACTACCTACAATGATGTTTATGCGCAGAAGATGTCCTGCCGATGATTTAGAATTTAGACAGATTTTTGTATTAGAGGCTGACCTTTATTTTTAACTTTTCAACAGGATGCTGGCACACAAGTTTGTGGAGAAGTCAGTAGAGTCGGATTCTTACCTAAAAAAACAAAAGTCAAAGAAATCTTGGTGGTCTTTTGGCTGGTTAATACTGGATCTCTGTAACCCCTTAATTTCTGTACTGTGAAGTGCTTTTCTTTCTCTTTTCTTCGTTGTAGTCTTATGTGGTTGACCAATTTCTCAGGTCCAGCCAATCAGTTGACGATGAAAGTGAGCAAGCAGAGTTTACTGAGGACGACTGGGAGAGGTTAAATAATATTATTGGGTATAAAGAAGGTGAAGAAGAACCACTGTTGGCTACTCATGACAGGAGAGATGTGCCACATACCACCTTGGAGGTTCACATGAAGCACAATGCCTCAAAGCTTAGTGATACTAACAACTGCCTTGCTGATTTGTCATGTGATAACCTTGATTGTTATATAAAGCTTTATTCAGAAGCAAAGGTTTTTGATGTAAAACTAGGATCATATCAGTTATGGTCTCCAAATGGCCTTCTTGCTGAGGTAAGAATCTTCACATTCAATTTAGAGCAATGTTGTCAAAGGCGCGCTTTAAGTCTGCTTAAGCTCTGAAGCGAGGCACAAATCATGTTGAGCGTTTTGCCTCACTTAGCGGGCGTGTATGTGTTGTCATCAAGGCTCTATGACATACCTTTCCTTGCCAATGAGCATAGTCTTGAAAAGGCGACACCAAAAAATTGACATTTCACTTTATCGTAATTTTTTTAAATTTCTTTATATTTGTTGTTCATGTTTATAATTATTAGTCTTGGACTACATATACACATTTGTATTTTTCCCCCCATTTATTCCTTTCTTCGTTTAAGCCTGAGCTTTATTTGCGCTTTTTGCCTTTGATAGCACTGTTATAGAGAGGTTGAGGAATTGGGGATATACATTTCGTTCTTTTCTCTTTAAAGATTCCTTTCTGTACAGTGAAAAGTTGATATCTGAAAGCTTGAGAAATTTTGAAGTAGATCTTCTATTCTCTTTTTTTTTTTTGGGCTGGGGTAGGGTGGGGGCGGGGGTTTAAGTTAGACAGCTTCATTTATGGTAATATATTTTTTCCTCAGAGTGCAACTGTCAATGATTCCTTGGTTGCTGCATTTTGCTACAAGCCTTTTGATTCCAACATTGACTGGAGTTTGGCGGCTAAAGCTTCTCCGTGTTATGTGACAGTAAGCTGAAGTTTTTATTTTATTTCACCAGTTACAACAGTTAAGTGTTTCATCTGATCAAATTTTTTTTCCGTAGTATCTGAAGGATTCGATTGACCAAATTATCAACTTTTTTGAAAGTAATGCTGCTGTGAGTCAGACCATAGCTCTTGAAACAGCTGCTGCAGTACAGGTTAGCTTTAGCTTCTCATAATTTTCTTAGTTCCAGATCCCAATTTTGACATTTTTACTTTTCCTTTTCCATCTGTTCTGCTCACTGGTCATTGAATTGTGGTTTAGATTGCAGCATATTTCATGGTCATAAAATATTTGCTTCTTAAACCCTTGTCAGAAAAAGGAAAATTTGCTTCTTAGGGGAAGTTGTCTGGAGCATTACATGCTCATTTGTTGTTTAGGGGAGTGAATGAGCAAGTACCTGAGAACAAGATTTTTCTAGTGCGCTCCACTTCATTTGCTTGATTTTGTTGTTCTTGGCAATGAATGGGGATGAACCAGTAAGAAGTTGCTTCTTTATTGTTAGCTCTTCTTCTTTTATCAAAACAATTTTAATGAAGGTGTCCTGTGGCACATTGACATTATGGGCGTTGTATATGTTTGAAAGTAATCCCAATGAGAAGCTTGAAAAGGTTCTTGTTCTATTTTCCCCTGAAACTGAAAGTATGGTTGTTGTAACCAAATGGATCATGTGATTGCACGTAACTCATTTCCATGGAACTTGCTATTCTCATGCTTCTGAGAATGCACAGATTGGTAATGTGCTTAGCAGAGGTAAAGCTTTGGCGGTGTGTGCTAAAAGGTGACATCTATACTTGAAGTAGTTGGGTAAATGATGTGAGTGTGCCAGACCATTAGCATGCACACAGGGTGTTGAGGATGGACATTGCAATGCACACAGAAAGCACCAGTGGATTGCACGAGTGGTAGATGGCTTGAGCCAGGTATAACTGTGCAAACACGTGCAAGAATTGGCAAGGGTGTGAACAGCTCTCTTCAGGACATTGTTTGATGCTATTGGCTGCCTTTGGCTGGTGGTTGGGATGGTCGATCACTTGTTTCTTAACATTATTTGCTGTTGAATTCAACCGACTTGGACGGAGAATTTACACATGGTCTAATTTCGGGTGAACATGGGTGAGGGGACCGTCTTTTGCTGGGAGTTCTTTATTTTAGATAATGAAAGCATTCCATTACTACCAACCCAAATCATATGGCAAGTCTTGATTATGATTCTTGCTAATGTGTAGTTGGATCTTGGTTGCTGATAAATCTTTTTGAGAATGATTTGCTTGATTAGTTCTTCAAGTCATTTTTGACTCAATGGTGTCTACAAATTTGAAAAAGGAAGACGACAAGTGTATCCCTTAAGATTTGCTAATTACACGATTACAAGTATTGAGAATTGTCTGTTCAGTATGAAGGTTCTTTCTATATTTACAGTCTTAACGCCTGAGCAATGCCTTCATGTAGATCACCTGTTATATGGTATATCCTCAACATAGGCAACCAAAAAGATGCGTGTTTCAGACAATGTCTATGAAGCATTGAATGATCAGCTTCTCTTCAGACATGCCATATTTTTGGACTTTCGTACTAAATGGCCAGACAATGCGTGTGGAGATAACTTGAGACCGTAAAGATCGATGTAGTCGACATATCCCAGGAGTAACAAATCCTAATGGTATATGTAAGCTTCGTCATCAACATCTCCCAGAAGTAACAAATCCTCATGTTTTCTCTATGTAGACTTTGTCATCAAGTACGAAAAGAGGCCAGTGAAACATGGTTGTTATGGAGATTAAGGAGGCGAACAAATACAAGACACAGAGGAAAAGTATCATAAAAACCAGAAACTTAAGTATATCTCTTGATTACTAGCCTAGGTTTGAGACGAACTGTCTTCTCGTGGAGTTTCATCCTTGGTATTAAGGAACTATTCTGCAGGTACCATTGTTTTGTGGGATAGTCATTCCTTCAATCATGACCTGAGACCAATCAGGGAGACCAATTGCTTCTGTCGTAGTCCTATGTATTTGGACAACTAATGAATCTGTAACAATGTCATAACCATTTGTGCGGACCCTCCAAAATGCTTCTACACCTGTGTCAGATCCTCCAAAATTGCGCAACTTTTGGAGGACTCGACATGCACCGGACCGTATTGTTGATGCTCATTTGAGGTTTGATTTTAGCCCAAAGGTGAACCCCAGGCTGGGCACTTTCTCCACTCTTAGTTGATTCTTTAGTGTAGGTACCAATACCGAGACATTAAGACAGGTCACTGATCACCCATGGACGCTATTTTTGGAGATGTATCACTACACAATAGACGGTAGATATCAAAGTGAAATCAGTAATAGAACTATATGAATGACTTTTAGAGATAATTTTTTTAGAAATGTAGTATGCAAACACCTAGTAACTTATACGTGGAACTGTTTTTTTATACTTCAGTATGATATAGTGTAGACTACCGGGAGTACATCACACAATGGAATTTTACACCACTTTTGTGTCGAGGAATTGATTCTCGTTTCATTTCCTATCTGTGATCGAACACAAGACGTCCTCCAGACATTTCATTATGTACTTTCTCAAAGTGACTCTACATGACATCATGATTTGTCATGTATAGCTTCGTCCCTAATCTTATCTCTCCTAGTATGCCGACATCCATTTGAGCATCCTCATCTTTGCTACCTTTATCTTCTGCACATGAGCGTTCTTGAGAGAGATCAAAAGTATCAATTGTTGAATATCTTAAATCTCTCGATAACATGTTTTTCATTTGAAAAAGGGTAACTTGTATTTATATCCAAAATGGCTCAGCACCATCAAGTAAGTTCTACGGGAAAAGGTTACATTCACAAAATAGGAATATAGGGGATCCTATGTACAAATGCTAACTTGTAAATTGTCAAAGAAATCTACAAAAACTGCTATCTCCCTCTTTAGATCCTGCTTACACCAAAAATAAAAAAAGATTTGAGGCAATTCATCTTAATTTTGTAGATGTGGTTGCTTTTGTTCTCAAAATGTCTGAGGTTTCTTTCTTTCCATACTGTCCACCCAAATACATGCTTGGGATTCTCTGCCGCCAATCTTTCTCTGCCCCTCTTCTTCCAATACTCTTCCAGTTCTTTAAAAGTTCCAGGGTTGTTTTTGGCATTCCCCAGTTCACCCCAGCATACCAAAGAACATATGCCACAGATTTTCAGTTGTCTCACAATGCAGGAAAAAATGCTCATTGTTTTCAGGTTCCTGTCCACACAACAGATATGTTGAGCAGATTTGAAGACCTCTTCTTTGTAGTCTCTCCTGAGTTAAACAAGCCTTTTAACTACCAACAACACAAAACATGCTATTCTGGTAGGAATTTTAATCTTCCCGATGAATTTCCAGGGCCATTCCATTGTCACACAATTTCTCGTGTTCATCTTCCAGTAGACTGATTTAACTAAGAAGGATCCTTTGCTGGAATGGCTCCACACTGGTTTGTCCGGTACATCAATAATGCCTTCGAATGAATTCGAACACTGAAGCAATGTAATGGCTTTATCCACTTCCCTATCATTTAAAGCCCTTCTGAAATTCAGCTCCCATCCATTCTCCATCCAGATTTGCCCTACAGTTGCCTGCTTTTGAAGACTCAAATATAGAGATCTGGAAAAAAGTTTTTCAAATTATTCTGATCAATCCATCAATTATCCCAAGGAAGCTTTAACACCATCGCCCACTTTGATTATAATATTGGTCCAGAACTTGGGCCACATATTTCTAATGGTCTTCCAAAGACTACATCCATATGTACCTTTCACTTCTTCAGTTGTCCACCTGTTCATTAAACCATATTTTTGTGTGATGAATCTTCTCCCCAAAGATCTGTCCTCTGTCATGGACCTCCATAGCCACTTTTGTTACAGACTATTATTATGAATACTCGGTCTTTTGATTCAAGGCCACCATGGTTCTTCTTGCTACAAATTAGAGAATCCCATCGCAAAAGATTTGTTTTTCTTCTTTTTTTTTTGAAAATTACCTGACCAGAGCCTATTTTTGTTCTTCTTCTCTTCACAACCATTCCATAGAAAACCTTTTTTTTTTGAAAATTACCTTTCGGACCAGAGCCTATTTTTTGTTCTTTTTCTCTAAACAGCCATTCCACAGAAAATCCCTTCTTAATTTTTCTATCTTCCTCTCTACCCCTCTAGGGATAGGAAAGCATGCCATCTCGATAACATGTTATAATTATATTAGTAGAATAGGATGAATATTAGCATCTAATGGTGTGGCTTAACGGTTGAAGCTGGAGAAAGACTATGAGAGACCAGGTTTCATATCCCGCAAAGGAAAAAACCTAGACAATCCTTCACATTTGCCTAAATCTTGGTAGTAGGTAGAGATATCAATGACCTGTGCTGGTGGAAGATAGCAGGTACTTGGTTAAATAGTTGAGGTGCGCGCAAGTTGGTTTGATTCAATCAGTGTCAGTAAAAAGCTGAGAATAATTTCGTATTGAGAAAGGTAAAAGAGAGGCCTTTGAATCATTGTGGTATCGAAATAGAATTGAAACTTCCATTGGAAATAGTTAGAAACAACCCAAAAAAGGCAAGGTGAACATTTTGGGATAGGGAGACTATTACTTTTAAGACTTTCATGTATCACCTTTTTTATCAACTTGTGCAGTTACTACTTGTTTGGTAGGTTGTTTCTCACCATAACCTAGTAGTATGGATATTAATGTCTTAAAAATGTTGAATTATTGAACACATATAAGAGATTATTGGCTTATATATGTATTCCCAATTTATCATTTGAAATGTATTGGTAGATGATGTAATTGCCTTATTGTCAGATGACAATTGATGAAGTCAAACGAACTGCACAAGAACAAGTAAACAGAGCTCTGAAGGATCAATCCAGGTTGGATACTTCTTCTATTTGTCAAGCTTGTATCTTGATATTGTTGAGTTTACTTGTCCTCACAGTGATTTGAACAGTTAAAAAGAAAAATTGTTACTTGTTACCTTTGTCAAAAAAAGAAAAAGAAAAATTGTTACATGTTTTTTTTGATAAAGTAATAACATTTCATTAGTGAAGGGCATGAAAACCTGTATACAAGGAGTATACCAATAAGTAGACAACCTCACAAAGAAAAGGAAATAAATTCTCCCTATAAATGTGCCTGATGTAAAGCGTAGGTGGTTTTGGGGAGGGATGGTGTGGTGGACAGGGATCTAGTGTTGAGGTTCAGTGACTTAGGATTCTAGGCATGTCTCGCTATAACTCTGCCAGGTTTATCTATCTTTTGCAGTTTAATGTTGTAGCATTGTCAACCCTTGAATGGCCCAAATAAATCTAGTACCAGTAGACATTGACATGTTGTATTCTTTTACACCATCCACTATGACAACAACAACATACCCCGTTGTAGTCCCACAAGTACAAGTGGGTCGAGGAGGATAGTGTGTACACAACCTTACCCCTACTTTTTGTTGCTTTGCGAAGGTAGAGTGGTTGTTTCCGAAGGACCCTAGCCCAAGTAACCGCATATAAAAATAATATGAAAAAGAAATACAACAGTGAAGAAGTCATGTTGAAAATAATGGAGAAAAGAACAGTAGCAATAACAAATAATATGATAACCTAAGCATTATGTAAAAAACAACGGGTAATTAAAAAATCAAATAATAAGATAGGAGAATAATAATAATAATAATAATAATAATAATAATACTGATAGGAAAAACTAGACAACACTCAACTATCTACTAACTTTCTACCTTAATCCTCGACCTCCATATCCTCTTATCTAAGGTCATATCCTCGGTAAGCTGTAGGTGTGCCATGTCCTATCTAATTACCTCTCCCCAATACTTCTTTGGTCTACCTCTACCTTCCTTTAGGCTCATCATATCCAACCTCTCACACCTCCTTATTGGGGTTACTGGGTTATATGAGCATCTTCTTTTTACATGTTTAACAATCTCAGTCTCGCCTTCCTTATCTTGTCCACCGTAGGGGTAACTCCCACCTTGTCTAAAAAGTCCTCACTCATAACCCAATTTCTCCTAGTATGCCCACACATCAATTGCAACATCTTCATGTTTGCTACTTTCATATTTTGGACATGCGATCTATTAACCAGTCAACTCTCCGCCTCATACAACATAGCTGGTTTAACCACAATTCATAGAACCTACCTTTAAGTCTTGGTGGCACATTCTTTATCACACAAGACACCGGATGCAAACATCCATTTCATCCACCACTCCAATACATGTGTAACAGCCTTATTGGTCTCACCATTATCCTAGATTACATACCCAAGATACTTGAAACTACCTCTCCTAGAGATAACCTGTGTACCCATCCTCACTTCGACAACCGCCTCGTGATTTACGTTACTGAACTTGCACTCTAAATAATCTGTCTTAGTCTTGCTCAAACTGAACTCTTTAGACTCTCGGGTCTGTCTTCAAACCTCCAGTTGATCGTTAACTCCGTCGCGCGTCTCATCCACCAATACTATGTCATCCGCAAATAGCATACATATATGCCACAATAATTCATCTATCACTAAGGCAAAAAAGAACATGCTAAAAGCTGATCCCTGGTGCAACCCTATCACGATTGGAAGTGCTTCGAGTCCCCTCCCACTATCCTCGCCCATGTTTTGGCTTCATCGTACATGTCCTCATTCACCCTAATGTAAGTTACGAGTACCCCTTTAGCCTCTTAACATCTCCAAAGAATCCCCCTTGGGACTTCGCGCTTCTTCTCCCTATACTGCTCCACCAATCTCCTTACGAGATGAATGACTTCTGTGGTTGAACCCCTGGCATAAGTCCATATTGGTTCTCGGCAATATATTCACCCCTCCTCACCCTAATCTCCACCACCCTCTCCCAAACTTTCTAGTGTGGCTTAGCAACTTGATACCCCTGTAGTTGCTACAATTATTAATATCCCCTTTGTTCTTGTACAACGGGATCATTGTACTCCACCTCCATTCTTCAGGCATGCTAGACGTCCTAAAAATGACGTTAAACAACCCTGTCAACCACTCCATTCCTGCATTGCCTACACTCTTCCTGAAGATTAATATTGATATCCACTGAAGATTAATATTGATATCTGCTTTCTGCCAGGTTCTTCTTAGATTTGAAAATTGCAGCTCCAAAAATTACAATTCCTACAGATTTCTGTCCAGATAGCACTCACTCAACTAAGCTGCTTCTTGACTTGGGAAATTTGGTGATTTCTACAAAGGTAAATCTTAGGATCGTCTATACTATAGGACTAGATATCCCTAAGTTGGCTAATGTGCTGTGTTTATGCAATGTGTGCAGGATGATTCTGAAATTGTTTCACCTGAAGAGATGAATATGTATGTTCAGTTTGATATGGTCTTGAGCGATGTTTCTGCTTTCCTGGTTGATGGTGATTATTATTGGAGTCAAACTCCAACAAATGGAGTTGGTCCATCTAGATCCACTTTTGTTACTTTTTTGCCTGTTATTGACAAGTGTGCTGTGGTTCTAAAGCTGCAACAGGTGATTGCACATTTCTTCTGAACATGCTGTTACATTCACATAATATACCTTAGTATGTTTTCACAGCTTCTACTTTGTGTACAATGCTTTTCATATTCCAAATTTTCCAGATCCGACTAGAGAATCCTGCCTTTCCTTCGACGAGACTTGCAGTGCGTCTTCCTTCTTTAGGATTCCATTTTTCTCCTGCTCGGTATCATCGGTTGATGCAAGTTGCAAAGATATTTGAAGCAGAGGAAATAAATGATTCAGATGTTTATCGTCCTTGGACACAGTCTGATTTTGAGGGGTGGTTGTATCTTCTTACCTGGAAGGTTGCTTTCGGATCAACATATCCATATTTTGTTGCATACTAATATGTGCCGTAGTTAGATGTACATTTCTGATGATTATGATTTCTTTTATTCTGTAGGGTGTTGGTGGTAGGGAGGCTATATGGAAGTGTAGATACCTATGCATTGTTGGATCCTTCCTTTATATACTGGAAAATCCTGGCTCTAGATCTTACAAGCAGTATATCAGGTAAAGACTTTCGTGCATGTTTGGCATCACCTAATCAATCAAGTTATAACAAAACACCACAAAAGCAACTACGTAAGGCTGGTCAACATCATTTTTTTTAAAATTTTGGGTAGACATGACCAACTGTATGGAGTTGAAGATCTCATGGGTGTTAGGTGGATACTTAATATGATAAGGTTTCCGGAGGAAGGAGTGCAGTGTAGGACTGTGTCTAGGGCAATGGAGGATTTTTTGGAATTTTATAAACAATAACTCCTTTTTATTGATGCAACAAGAACAACATAATCCAGTGTATTCCACAAGTGGGGTCTGGGGAGGGTGGTGTGTACACATCCTTATCCGTACCTTGTGAAGGTAGAGAAGCTGTTTCCGATTTATTTTTGATAATTAATGGAAAAAAAGAGAAATAAAATAGACAATGCCAAGATTTTTGGTGGTCTTCTTGTGAAGCCTATCTAGGTTTTCTGATTGTAATTCTTATTGGTCAGTCTTCTCCATCTTTTATCTGTGCAATGTATCCTTAGCTTCATTGTTGTACTGCCTTATTGCAGTTTACGAGGGAAGCAACTATATCAAGTTCCTCCAAATGATGTTGGCAATGAACAATATGTGTTGGCTGTCTACAGTGCTGAACGATCCAACAACGTACTTCTCAATATCTTTTGTCTTTTTCTGGTCATGCAGTTTCCGGTTTCTGACCTTCCTTACCTTATTGTCACATGTAGATTGTGGAAGATGCAAATGCATTAATATTACGTTGCGACTCTGAAGATTTAAAGAAGACATGGCAGAGTCACTTGCAGGGGGCCATCTATCGTGCATCGGTAGACCTTCGTGCTGTTTCTCTTATGATGATTTGGAATAAATTACTTATTGACATGCCAATGGTTAGAGGCGTAAAATTGTAGTTCGAATTTCTTAAGTCAGATAACATCCTTATGTGGGTGTCTATGGTGAAATAAGAATTGAAATGCTATTTAATAGTTTGGTATAAAGGTGAAAATGTGGTAAGAGTGGTCAGCAGAATTCGATCTTGGAGGCTTAAGTGTGATAAACCTGTTGGATGCCTTGAAACTTGCAGGAGTCTCTCTCTATCTCTTTTTTTTTGAGAAGGTTAACTGGTATTATAAACAAAAGGAGTACACCAATAGTGTGCTCCTACATAGTTACATCAAAAGTATGAAGGGAACAGCCCAAAACAAAATCTATCACCTATTTCCCTTATAAACTGTCTAAAAATAGGGTAATGTCCCCTATATCCTTAGGTACAGAGTGGATACACCAAAAGTAAAAGGTTGCTAAACAGTTCATCTTAATACTTTGGAAGGGAATGCTCTTGTTCTCAAAACATCTCTGATTTCTCTCCTTCCAAATTGTCCACCGGATGCAAGCAGGGACAATCTTCCATCTCTCCTTGTGTCCTGACTGATTTCCATCTCTATTCCAGCATGCTAGTACTTCTGCAGTATGCCTTGGAATGGCCCATCCAATACCCCTCAGATTAATGAACCATTGCCATAATTTTTCAGTCACTTTACAATGCAAAAAAAGATGATTTACTGTCTCTATTTCAGCTTCACAAAAAAAAAAAAAAAAAAAAAAAAAAAA
>JAJONR010011402.1:0-18255 GCA_029582245.1 Solanum etuberosum | reverse complement strand
GGGTAAATGTTAGATTTCCTAACATTAGGGGGAGATATGTTTAGCAGCTGAAAATTATGTGTGGGGTGAATTATCTAGATCCTCGTTAAAAAATGTGAACTTGAAGTTCAAGAGATAATTCATTTGCAGAATGTTGCAAATAATTTGCCAGATGTATTTGCTGACTCAATATTTTAATCAAGCTGCAAATGCTCCAATAAATAGTCCTTAGAGGACAGAGTCTATGGTACGCCAGAAGCGTGATAGACCAATCGATTCCAAACGTAAAACTCCTTGAGGAAGGAGAGGAGCAAATTATCAAAATGGTCATGATAATGAGGTAAGTGCTTTGAAAGAGCACTATGACATAACACTTCATAAAATCTTGGCAAAGGTTCAGGCACCTAAAAATGATGAAAAATGAAGAGATCTCGATAAGTTATGTCGTATTGGAATCGATATCAAAATGACCGTCGACGGTATCTTTGATATGAAGTAGCACTCAATGCTATAAATGGTTATGGGGATCTTAAATTCGAATCTGTCATATAGTGTGGACAGATAAATGATTGGCACTATTAAAGTATATTTTGTTTCACTTAGAAAAGTGATGGCTTTGATCTTATAGTTCATGGATCAAAATATAATGTCAGTGTGGTACAAATGAATCATTGTGCGAAAGTATAACTGTAAGATATAAAGTACGATTTGTGCCTCGGGGTATAAAAGAGTTTTCGCAAAAATCCTGACATTATTAAATGGAGATATATTCTCCAGTGGTGGATGCAATGAGACTTGTTTCAGTCTGACAATAGATGAAATACTTGAATATGCATACTGAATGATTATTATGTCTAACTAGACGATTAAGGTTATATGAAAATCCTTGAAGGATTTAAAAGGTCTTAAGGCAATTCCATTGAGTACCCAATGGTTTTGAGACTGCTTAACACAGAGAAAAAATCTTTTTGATCTCATGAAAATGATTTAAAATGTCATGTATTAGTGCAATTGGTGCAATTACATATTGTTGGTTATGTAAATGCTAGACGATTATTTGATATACATAACAAAAGTTATGCTAAAAGATTGTCATATTATCATTCAATTTATGACAAGAAACTAACAAAGCAAGTGACTCAACACATAGAAGAGGTGTGATTTTCTTTCAGAAGAAAAAACGAGCTTCAATAAAATTGAAATGATCAATCCCCGAGTCAGAAATGATTTGATTATGTAGATGCAGAATATTTATTTGATCTGCATAAAGCTTGATCGCAAATGGACTATTATTTACATATGGAGACACAACAATATCTTGGAAATTCAAAGAATCACATTAGTAACCACTTCTTCAAATCATGCAGAAATAATATTGATCTATGAATTAAGTCGGGAGTGTGTTTGGTTGGAATCATGATCTATCATATTCAGAAAATATGTGATTTTCTTTTGAAAAGGATATTCCAGCCACTATATACGAAAATAATATATAGCTCAATTGAAGGGAGGATACAATCAAAGGAGATCGGACAAAACATATTTCACCAAAAGTCTTTTTCACACATGATCTTCAACAAAATGGTGAGATAGACGTTCAAAGACCCATTCAAGTGATAATCTTGTAAACTTATTCACTAAGGATTGCCAACATCAATATTTGAGAAGTTGTGATATAATATTGGAATGCACCGTCTTCGAGATATCAAGTAAAGTTTTTATCAGAGGGAGAAAAATACGCGTTGTACTCTTTTCCTTAACTATGATTTTATCCCAATTGGGTTTTCCTGGTAAGGTTTTTAACGAGGCAACATTAAAAGCGTATTAAAAGATATGTGTACTCTTTTTCCTTCACTAGGATTTTATTCCATAGGGTTTTTTCCTAGTAAAGTTTTAACGAGACATATTATCTATGGACATCCAAGGGGGAGTGTTATAAAATATTATAGTGTGGATGTCCACTACACCAAGAAGTTACTCTCACCCATTTTCTCCATTACTTTCCTCCATTATGAAGATAACCATAACCTCCATAACCTCCAACTTTATAACCATTATACTTGTAACCTTTCACTTCCATAACCTCCTCCATTATATTCATGTTAATGTTATGTTTATGACTAACCTTTTATATGCCTCTATGTTACACTATAAATAGAGGCATAAGGGTTCATATTGTATACACTTGAAGATTTGTTGAACACTTGAAAGAAAGAAAGTTATCTTATATTGTTCCTCTTGTCTTATATTCTTCTTGTCTTCATCTTTATATTGTTCTTTTGTTCTTAAGGTTTACAACAATATATGACTTCTCTAAAAAAAAATTAACGCGACAAGATAATAATTTAACTTTGCAAATGCTCATAAAATAGAAACAATAATAACTAACATGAAAAAACTATACAAGTGTAACACAAATAGAAATTAAGAGGAATATGGTTCTTACTTTAGGTTTTGATGTTTTGTATAATGTGAGGTTGTTAACCCAAAGTCACTGTGAAGTATGAATGGAAGGCTAAATGACAAAAACAGTAATTGGTAAGGTATTGAAATTAATATTTAATATTTATGTAGGTAAAAATAGTAAATTAGTACACTCTTAATGGGTTATCGATTTACCCAGTAACCCACTATTATGTATCTATAATTTATTTTGAGTTACACTTACTCATAATACTTTATTAATAATAATAAAATAGTAGGAAAAATAATTAATTATACATTAATTTTTCCAGTTAAGATCTCAATATGTTTTTTTAAAAAACATTTTAATATTTAACCAAAAAATATTCGGAATAATGTCTTTTTAAAAAAAGTAGGCAAAATTTTTTTATGGCATTTTTTCTTAATTATTATAGTACATTATTAAGTTGTAATATTAATGCTTTAATTGAATCTTGAGGGAATTCTTCCAAAATTCTTTCAACGGAATTTAAATAGAGGGGAAGAGTAATTCTAAAAATAAAAATAATACTTGGTTTGTTCACTTGGTCATTATACTAAATGATTTTTTTTATTTGTTTGATTGAGAAATCAAAAAATAATTTGTTATTTAATCCTTATTAATTATTATTAACTATAATAATTTTTAAATATATCAAATTTGTTATATTAATATATTAAAAAAATTGTATAATAAAATAATTATTTTCACAAATATGCCACCAATTTCCTATTTCCATTGCATCAAATTGCGTTCCAGATAGAAGACACTAAATTATGTTAATTTGTATAGTATTAATTAATTACACTCTAAATGATATTATTATACGTATCGATTTTAAATTTGGAAGTAAATCCTCCTACTGAATCTGCCTATGTTGAACATTATAATAAGGTGTTATATTTTTGTTTATCATGTTTCACTACGACAAAAAAGATATTTAGTGGTAATAGATTTTTTTTTAGTGGTAATTGAATCATTATATTTAAAGTCGTTAAAGTCTTTAGCGACATTTATATAAGTATTGGTTATACATATTCATATTCATTTTTGCCATTAAATATATAATATAGCGAAAGATTATGTTTTGCTATAAAATTATAAGTTAAGATCTCTAACATATAACTTTTGGCTTATTTTTGTCTTTTGGGCTTAATAACAAATGGTCATAAGCACATTTTTAATTTATACAAACACTTCAAAAATGCTTAAAACCTATTTTGATGTAAAAACACTTGAAATAAACCGTCCAAACCGGCTCGTTAGACGCTCACCCATTTTAGCCCCAACTTCTGCTGAAGATAGAAATAACCAATCTATTGATTCAACTCACAAGACCCACTTAAATCAACCCAAACTACCCCATTTTCCCCCGACTCTCTTCTTATTGCTAACGATTGCTTACTATTCCAATTGGTTTTTAGAGTAATATGAGCATTATCAGAACCGCTGATAGGCTCCAAAAGGACAGTAAGCTCATCCAATCCAGGGAGTAGCTTAACCCGTAAAGTTTTTAATCTGTCCCGCTCCGCCCTGTATAACAACTTTTTTCATTTTCAACCCGTCCCATCCTGCCGCGTATAGACCCGCCCCGCATCCCGCCCCACATAATGTTTTTGATATTTTCTTTTTCTAGTTAAGTTCGTTACTAAAAATAAAATTTATAAAAATAATTTCATTTTTTCGTTAAGTTGTATTAATTTAATAGAAAATGACTTAAAAATTATTTTTTAGAAGTCAATTAGGAAACATGTAAGAAATTGTATTTATTTTTATTGAACCATTTTCATTTACTATCTTGAATATTTGTAGTAGCTTTAAAGAAATTATTTTAATAAATAATGTCTATCACTCTTATAACATGTCAAAAATTAAAATTAAATTTGAACCCGCATAAAATCGTATATACCTGCAACCCGCTCCACCCCACATTAATTTAAAAAAAATCCACTTCAACCCGCCCCGCCCCGGCTCGCATCCGCCCCATTGCCATCCCTACCAGGGAGTGTGTAGCCTTGACCTCGAACCACGGATTGGCCTCTAAGTGACCAATAGGATCTAGCCGATATATATCAACTTCGTGGAGGATAAAAGAGCTCGAATCATGGATTGTTGTTGTAGATCAGATGCCCAAACCTAGAATTTGTGACTATAGTAGTTGTTGAAGGATCCCATTTCAAATCTTCCTCACCAAACAACCGTGGAACAATTCCGGCTCCCAGGTAATCAGTACAATACTCCAAGCCGAACTAACTCTAGTCCCAAGTCATCAAGCAAAGCCCGATATCTCAGTCGTAAACCAAGGGGCCGCAAAAAGAGGGAGAAATATATAGAAGATAATCAGGGTTGAGTTAACACCTAATATAAACATTATTCTATCAGAACCGAGTGTTCTACACTATTCTACAGAGAGCTAAGTTGTCGTCTGAAATGACTTTGGGGGTAAAACTAAGGCCAAGCGGCTCCAAATAATTCAAGTCAACAGAAAACACTATTTTAAGCCTAGCTAAGGCCATACATGATCAAATCAAACAGTAACTACAATAACAAAGCCACACAAAAATTCCACTTACAAATACACAGCAAAAGAAAACCTTCTAACCTTAAATCATCACATGGAACTCAAGCTAAGTTAAGCGACTGACTACTCAGAGGACCCAAAGAAAGTAAAAAAGGCACTTAGAATTTTTCGCTACCTCTTAAAAATCCACTGTCTGAAATAAAGTTAGAAACATTTCTTCGGACAACTAAGGCCTGTTGAAGCGGAAACTAAGCAATAGCATGCATATTACCGTAACCAAGGGTAGCGCCCACTGTTGAGCCAATTGTATAATTGCATTTTCCAGTAACAGTACATAATACATAACTAAATTCAGATAGAAGCGGGTGGATGTTATTTATCGCTTCCCACGAGTACTTCCCGAGCCACCAAACCTCGGACCTGGAAACTTGGAGAACTGCAACCGCAAGTAGGCAGAATCATGGTCATGTTCATCCATTTTATAACCTGGCAAAATTCAACAGCAGAGACCATCACTTGTAAGATTATTCCAAAAGATTATAGCAGCAGCTAGAGAGTAACAAGTCACAAACGGAAGTTGCAAAATAGATCAGATCACCTTGCAATGCACTCAAGGCAGTAGATGCACACGCTGGATCTATGAAATCCACAAAGCCAAGGATAAGAGGATCTCCAGCTTGCTGCAAAATGAAGTTTTTTTTTTTAATCAAAATACCATCTGGTAGATAAATACTATACTAATAGAAAAGGCATAAACATCAACTTACATGTTTTGAGTCCCTTCTAACAAGTCTGACTTCTTTGTAGCCCACAAAATGACGAAAAATATCTTTTAAGTGTAGTTAGGGAACAAGCAACAGATATATTCAGAAATTAATAATAATTCGGTAAATGACATCTCAAAGGATACGAGCTACTTCTCTTCTTGAGCTGTCTGAAGGAAGTCCCTCTATGTAGAGGGTTTTAGAAGCACCAGGAGGGAGAGGTAGTGTTTCACGAGGCCTCCGCGTTCCATTTGGTGCTAGCTCTGGCCCACGAGCTGATGGAAGGGGATCACGAACATGAAGGGAAGGTATACCACCACCACCTGCTCTAGCTAGCTCTGGCCCACGGCAAAATGTAGGAGCAGTGTCAGTTTCAGTGATTACCAAACTCTGGAGATAACGATCATATGCTGATTCGATTGACTGTGTGTCCATTACTCGAGGTACACCACGATCATCTGCTAATCCAATTGATTGTGTGTCCACTACTTGAGCTCCTTCACGATCATCATTCCTTCCTAAGTAATGATGCACTTCATGAGTGGATGGCATCCCAGATTGTGGAATTTCTGGTACTGCAAAAAAATATGATCAAACCACATATGCTTATCGAGACAAATAACAAAGTGAATGCAGAATATTACTCGCATAGAATATACTCTGTCCTCAAAAGGATAAAGTTTTATTGCCAATAGGTAAGATAAAAATATCTTTCTTGCACATAAAAGCACATCAATCACAGTAAGACTGAAGCAAGAATATAGGGCACTGGGAACATGTACAGAATAAAAGGCAATAGCTGATGGGAACTCTCATAGCTAAATCATCCGTGACATGAAAATGACGACATGGATGTAAAAAAGTGTAGGTATACAACATGTTCTACCTAAACATATGTAACTATAACTGTAAATTGGTATGCACAAACTACACATGAAAGTCCTAGAATAGATGGTCAAAACTCAAGACATGTCCTTGCTAATTCTAAAAGTTAATCCAGCCTCAAATCGAGTTTTGTGTATCCTTAAGAAGCCTACACCAATAAAACCATGATTAATTTGTCCATAAAGCTTAAGTAATTGATTAACCTAACTTTTTAAGAGCCAAATCTTACCATTTTCAAGATATGCCCTACAACCCTCCAATCTCCTGATGTTTTTGTGTTTCAATACATGCATAGAGAAACTACATAAAAGGAGATGAATTACCATGAGACATGATAAAACAACCATTAGACTCTTCGATGTTTTCAATCTGTCCGTACCGCAATAAGGTGATGTACCGCAGATTTATGGTACTTGTAATGCTTTAAACTTGAAGTTCTCCATGTCTTTTGAGCATCTGTTAGTAGATTTGATGGTATTTTGTCTTTATTTTGCAGGAAAATAGGTTTTGGCAACAGAGATTGAAGATACTTCTACAAACCATAAGGAGAACTCGTTGAAAGGATCAGCATATTTTGAAGACAAGTGTGGAGCAACGAGAGAGAAGACCACGAGCCTAGGACTTTCTATGAGTCGTAGGTCTAAGCCCGTAGAAGACATCAGAGAATTGAGTTCCAGTACTTGGACTACGAGTGAGCAGAATGGACCGTACAATGGTCTACGGACCGTAGGTCCCGTCCGTAGAAAGGATTCTGAGGATGTGATTTGAAGACTACTTCCACGGATGGACTCCACGACCATTAGGAGGACCTACCGTCTGTAGGTAGTGGGTCGTAGGAAGTGCTGCCGAATCCATTTTTTCCTTAGTTTTCCTAGTTTATTTTATTTAGAATTAGATGTTTATAAATACTTTTCCTATATTTATTTTTGAGGGTTCAGATTTTTGTGGTTGAGAATTAACTTGTGAACCACTTTTACATTTAATTCTTGAACCCTTTGGTTTATATTATATCATTGATATCTATTGTTACTTTGCAACTTCAATTAAGGATTTCAAAATTCAACTATTCTAATTGTATGTTCATGTTTTATCTTAACCAAATTAATATGAATTGTGATCACCCAAGCATGAGTAACTAATTTCACAACTAGGGTTGTGGGAACCATGAGAAATTAACAAAGTAGATCTAATAACTAGTAATTCTTGAATAGTGTTCACACATGTATTGTTTTTCTCTTCACTTTGATTACTTTTTAACAGAGGCCTATGTTAGAACTCGCCTTATTCCTACTCGCCGGATCAAGGGGTAACGAATGGAAAAGAAATTATACAACAGATATTGGAGGCTACCAACCCTCATTTAATAGCTTGAACAAACCAAAGGATAGCTGATCTGGGATCAAGGGTAAGGGTTAGTAAAACATACACTCGTAGATGGATCAAGTTGCATGGTGAAATTCACTTATTTAGGGGACCAACCATTTAAATGATATCTAAGTTATCGAATTCGCATGTTAAACACTAGGCAAGGTTACTACTATAAGATTTACTGAGTTAATTACTTGTGAGGAACACAAATACCTAGTTTCATCTTCTATTAATTCTTGCAAACATAAATGCTGTTTACTTCAATACTTGTTACTTACGGTCATTCAATTAATATTTTGTTACTCATCCCCTCCCCCCTTTTGAGGAAATAACTCGGCTAAAAGTACAATTAACAAACAATTAATCTAAGTCTAGAACTTATTCCTCGTGAGATCGATCCTAACCTTTGTTAGATTCTTTATTTGAACAACGACCGCTTTATACTTCTTTCGGATGTGTAATTTAGGCATATCAAATTTTGGTGTCGTTGTCGGGGAATAAGACTTTTAGATTAGACTAATTCTATTATTGGACTATTAGTCATCATTTCTTGATTTACGTTTTTATTTTTGTTTTTGTTCATACAGGTTATGTTATAGTTTATGAAAAATACGCAGAGTCAAGGCATTCCCCTGATTCTGTTCAATCCTGAAATTCATAGAGCTCTTTGGCTTATGGCTTACACTGGTGGGCATTAAAATTTAGCAGAGATGAAGAACGAGTCGGAATGGAAGAAGAGATTGAGTATCAAAATCTTCCCACAGAGAAGAGGTACTAGGAAATAACCAAAACAACCAACCGACAACGAGAGATCAATCTCCACCCAGACAGATATCACAAGGTGGTGTACGAAAAAACTACTGGGTTGATCATAATGCTATTAAAACATCGGGTGCCATTGTGTTACCTCCACTGCCAGTTGGATAAAGTTTGTTGGCACTAGTAACATAATGCAAATGCTTACAACTAGAGGATTGTTCACTGGTCTGCCATCTGAAGATCCATATGATCATCTTAGCAAAGTTGTTAGTGTTTGTCAGAATAGTATGGGTAGGCCAGACATGGATATGGATGTCATCGGATTACGTGTGTTCCCAATACCACTAATTGGGGATACAACTCTATAGCTATCTGAACTTCCATACAACTCAATCACAACTTGGACTGAGATGCACTAGGCATTCATAGATACATACTTCCCATTATCGAAGAAGTTGAGACTGAAGGATGAAATCACCAACTTTGAGCAGACACTTGAAGAGTTGATAAATGCCGCATGAGAACGATTTACATGCTACATGAGAAGTGTACCCAACTACATAATAGATGATGAGTCACTTATGGAGATATTTTATAAACTATTGGATGAAAATGGAAAAACAGTGGTGGACACTATCACGGGAGGATCATTCATGAGAACTCATTTAAGCAAGCTATGGAGAAACTTGAAAAGGTTGCCAAAACAAATAAATCATGGCCTACTAGAGGTACTGAAACTTCAAGGAGTACTTTTACAGTAAAGGATAACCAACACTCAAACCAAGAACCTGAGGATATATGTCAAGATGTGGCATATTTAAGAATAGAGGTTGGCTTGGTGTTGAAAGATATAGGGCACGGTGCAGAAACGATCAATGCATTCAACTGCCAAAATAGAGCACCACCACTGGATGATTATAGATATGAATAAAATGCTTACTATGTGAATGATTTGACAGGGGTTTTCAGACCAACGTCCATGCTTCCAATCAAGATTCTTGGTGCAAAGGTCAAGGGAATTAAGGTTGGAACTACAATCGAGAGAACAATTTTAATCAAAACGGCTAATACATTCGCAACAACAACTATAACTGAAATGGTAACTATAATCAAGATAACAACTACAATCAGAATGGGTACAATAAACGAAATCGGGGTCAAGATATAGAAGGTGATTGGGCAATGAAAGATAATGAAAGAACTGGCAGGAGTAGTGCATATGTTCCACCAAGGAATAGAGATGAAGGATCAGGGTTTGCAAGGCCTTAAGACATGATAACCACAATGATAAAAAGGTTTGACTCATATGATAATAACTTTAAGGAATTACGCAATGATCTATCATGAGTGAGTCAGAAATTAGAATCACATGTTATATCAATCAAGCAGATCAAGTAACAGTTGGGTCAGATTTACTCATTTCTAAATCCACGATAGAAAGGTACACTTCCGAGCAATACAGTCCAAAATCTAAAAATGATGGGCATTGTGGGACAGTCACTACATAAGGTGGCAAACATACCATAAATCCTCCTATGCCAAAAGAGGTGGAAAGTCCAAAGGAACCCAAAGATATCGAAGTTGAACATGTGGGGGAACCAAAGGATCAACTCGAGGAAGAATAGGAAGCCACTCAAAAGATTATTCACATGCATAGACCTCTTCCCTCTTTTCTTCATTGATTAGGTAAGAAAACAGATGAAGGTAAATATCGCAAGTTCATCTCTATGTTGAAGCAATTCTCACTAAACGTCCCTCTTATTAAAGCTCTAGAACAAATGTTGGGCTATGCAAAGTTTCATAGGATCTAGTGACTAAGAAGAGGGATGTTAGTTTTGAAGGGTATGATAAGTTGCAACATTGTAGTGTCATAGTCACCAGATCGTTAGTGTAGAGGAAAGAAGATCTTGGAGCTTTCACAATTCCATGTACAATTGGTGCATTACCTTTTGCTAAAGTTCTATGTGATTTAGATGCTAGCATAAACTTGATGCCTTTATCAGTGTTCAGAAAGTTGGATTTAGAAGTCCCCAAACCGACTGTAATGCGGTTACTTATAATGGATCACACCGTAAAGAAACCATGGTGTCCTTCATGATGTTCTAGTTAAGGTTGAAGTTTCCTTATTCCATACGGACTTTGTGATTTTGCATTGCAAGGTTGATTTTGAAGTGTCCATCATCTTAGGGAGACCATTCCTTGCAACCGGGCGTGCTCCATTTGATATAGAGAAGGGGAAAATGAAGTGCAGGTTGAATAATGAATAGGTAACTTTCAACATCTGTCTGTCGATGAAGCATCAAAGTGATCTCAACGTGGTGTCCGTCATAACTTTAATATTGAAGAGTAATCTAAAGTGCCAATTGAAGAAAGACTAGGTGTCGAGGCGCTAGTGGCAGCGATTATGAATTTTGATAGAGAACACATTCAGGAGTATGACCAGATGGTAAATGTACTTGATGAATTGGGGGAGTTTAGTTATGTACCAAAGAAACTAGATTTGAATTTGAAGAATAGAGAGACCCCGCCTATAAAACCATCCATTGATGAACCTTCGAAGTTAGAACTCAAATCTCTCCCATCTCACTTGAGGTGTGTGTTTCTAGGCCAAAACAATACTTTGTTAGTCATAATTGCTGCAGATTTAACCGAAGGGAAAGTAGAGGCTTTGACATCTGTGTTGAGGCGCTTTAAAAGGGCGATTAGATGGACTATTGCTGACATCATAGTCATTTCATTAGGGATATGTTCTCATAAAATTCAACTATGCATGATTCTTAACCAAGAATTGAGTAACAAAAGAGACTAAATCCACTTATTCAAGAGGACATCAAGAAGGAAATCATCAAGTCGTTAGATGCTGGAGTGGTTTATCTGATTCCTGATAGTAATGAGTAAGCCCTTTTTAATATGTTCTTAAGAAGGAGGAATCACTGTGGTTCCAAACGTAAAAAATGAGTTCATTCCTATGAGGCCAGTCACTATTTGGAGAGTATACATGGACTATCGCAAGTTGAATGAATGGAAAGAGAAAGATAACTTCCCGAACCCATTCATGGATCAAATGTTAGATCATCTTGCTGGTAAATGATGGTACTACTTTTTGGATGGGTATTTAGGTTACAATGATATTTCTATAGCCCCTGAAGACCAAGAGAAAACCATTTTCACTTGTCTATACGGGACGTTTGCTTACAAGAAGATGTCATCGGGTTGTGTAATGTGTCAGTAACTTTTCAACGTTGCATGATGCCCATTTTCTCAGACATGATGAAAGACACAGTTGAAGTTTTCATGGATGATTTTTCTGTTGTAGGAGGCTCGTTTGATGATTGCTTTGCTCATCTGGGTGATGTACTAAAAAGATTTAAAGAATGAAATCTTGTACTAAACTGGGAGAATGCCACTTCATAGTGAAAGAAGACATAGTTATTGACCATCAGATCTCCAACAAAGGCATTGAAGTTGATCAAGCTAAAATTGAGGTGATTGAGAAATTACCCCCACCTATCTCCGTGAAGGGTGTTAGAAGTTTTCTGGGACATATTGGCTTTTATTGCAAATTTATCAAAAATTTCTTGAACATCGTTTACCCATTATGCAAGTTGCTTGCGAAGGAGATGAAGTTTGTTTTCAATGAGGCCTGTTTGAAGGCGTTTAAGGGATTGAAAGAGAAGCTGATTTATGTATCTGTCATTATTTTATCGGATTGGGTACAACTGTTCGAAGTCATGTATGATGTGAGTGGGGTGGCGCTTGGATTAGTGTTAGGACAAAGACGTGAGAAGATTCTTCATCCCATATATTATGCAAGCAAAACTCTAAATTTAGCTCAAAGAAACTACACAGTGACTGGACAAGAATTGCTTGTTGTAGTCTTCGCATTTGAGAAGTTTAGATCCTATTTTCTTGACAAAAGTTATTGTGTACACATCCATGCAGCATTGTGGTATCTTATGGCAAAGAAAGTTGTTAAGGCACGACTGGTTCGTTTGGTATCATTGCTGCAAAAATTTGATTTTGAGGTTAGAGACAGAAAGGGGACCGAGAATCAAGTTGTTGATCAATTGTCCAGATTAGAGGAAGAAGCGATGTTGAAGTTATAAAATGGGGTTGAAATAGATAATATTTTACTAGATGAGCAGGTTTTGGTTGTTTCACTTGATCTGATTCCATGGTTCACATATTTTTTCAATTACTTGGTGAGTGATGTGGTGCCTTCAAATTTGTATTTTCACCAATGCAGAAAGTTTATATCTAATGTGAAGAATTTCTTTTTGAAAGAGCCTTACTTGTTTTGTGTTTGTGCTGATGGGATTATTCATCATTGTATACCTTAGGTTGAGATGATGAATATATCAGAGGCATGTTATCATCATAGTGGTATTCAAACTACTTACAAGATTTTGCAATTTGGGTACTATTGGCTGACTATTCATCAAGATGATCATGATTTTTCCAGTTTGTGTGATCGTTGTCAATGAAAAAGAGGTATTTCAAGGAAGCATAAACTCCCACTCACTTTGATTTTGGTGATTGAATTGTTCGATGTCTAGAGACTTGACTTTATGGGTCCCTTTGTGAGTTCGAATAGGATAAAATACATATTTGTGGTGGTTGACTATGTGTCTAAATAGGTTGAAGCTGTTGCGCTTTCAAATAATGAAGGAAAGAGTGTCACCGCTTTTCATAAACAAAATATTTTCTCCAGATTTGTACACCGCAGGTAACAATCAGCGATGGGAGTTCTCACTTTTGTAATAAGTTGTTCAAGGCGTTTCTTGAGAAATATAGTGTTCGACATAGCGTAGCAACTCCTTACCATCCACAATTTAGTGAGAAAGTTGAAGCTTCAAACAAGGAGATCAAGAAAATCCTAGCAAAGACTGTGAATGCGAGCATAACAAATTGGTCGAGAAAGCTTGATGATGTTTTATGGGCAAATCAATCTGCATTCAAGACTCCCATATGTATGTCTCCTTACAAAATTGTTTTTGGGAAGTCTTTTCATCTGCTGGTAGAGCTAGAGCACAAAATCATGTGGGAATTCAAGAAGCTTAATCTAGATTTGGGGGGAGGGGGAGGCTGCATCAAATTAGAGGTTGAATGAGATCCCTAAACCCTAAACTTGATGAGTTTTTCCTAAAAGCATATGGAAGTTCATCCTTGTACAAAGAGAGAATGAAGAAGTATCATGACTAAAAGATCGAAAAGAAAGAATTTACACCTAAAGATTTGGTCCTTCTCTTCAACTCAAGGTTGCACATATTATCTGGCAAACTCAAGTCGAAATGGCTGGGACCATTCCAAGTAGTTTAAGTATTATCATATGGAGCGGTTGAATTAGAGAATGAAGATTGAACGAAGTTCAAAGTGAACAGGCAAAAGATAAAGCTCTATATGGGAAATGTAGAAAAAGTTAAGGTAGTTGAAGTATAGGCTTTTGGTGAAGTCTGAGTAACCAAGGAGCATGCGTCGTACCACAATATTAAATCAAGCATTGCTTGGGAGGCAACCCAAGATGTATAGTTTGATTTTTTTTTGTAGTGTTCTATTTTTAGCTTTAGTTTCTAGGCTAAGTTAGGTTTTGTGTCAAATAGAGTCAAGAAAAAGAAAAGGTAAGCCTAATGGTTGTTACATGTGCATGAATCAAAAGGAAAATCTGGAAAAATCTAAGTGCACAAGTTTTCAGATGGATTCTACGGTCCGTAAAACATTTGACAAACCATAGACCCTGCTCGTAGAATCTTGGATAATTAGTTCATAAAAGATTTGTTATACGGGTCCCACATACGAGTTGTAATTCATTCGACGAACCGTAGATGGTGCCCATAGAAACCTAAGTCCCAGTACAACTGTATCTTTAAGTCTACAAGTGTACATTATGAACTGTAGTAAATCCTATGGTCCGTGGTCTGTGCTCATAGACCCCAGGTATGTTTTGTAAAATTGTACAGTGTTGAATCATCCTAAAAAGCCCACATACGGATCGTAGAACTTACCATGGTTCGTAGATGAGATTTTGTGAATGGCAGTGACCTTAAAATAATGTGCAGAACAAAGATTGAGATATTCCATAGCGGGAACCCGCCACTTTTGAGTCAATAGAGGCTACTCCTACCTCTACATCCGTCTTTCTAAGAGCACATCACAATTGATGCACTAGATTCTTTCAGAGTGTTGGCCAATCAATTTCAAAGGTTAGAGCAGAGGCAACTCATATTGAGGCCCAGTTAACTCAGTTATTTCAACAGCTTAGACCATGGGATTGGTCTGCGATTGCGGAGTCTGAACCGAGGATGAAAACCTCTATGGAGGAGAAAAACTGGGCCATACAAGGGAGGCTCGATGTATTTGAGTTGAGTATATTGGCATGCCTCCAGGCCTCCCTGAGTGCAGATATGCAAAGTTTTTGGACTGAGCTAGATCGACTCTGTTCTGAGGTGATCGCTTTGACTGATGCACCACCACTTCCATCTCCTAGTCCCTCACTTCTGAACCCATCAGATGTGTTAATTGATCTTTTTGGTGATGAAGATCTCTGCGTGCGATTGGAAACGCACACTTGTTAATACCGACATTGTGGATGAGTCTGTACATAGAACATCGAAGAAGGAGGGTCGTGCACTCGAGGAGGCTAGACATGCTTCTATTCAACCAGAAGAGATGCATATAGATAGGGATATGTAGCAGAGTATTGGAGCTTTGAGCTCGAGAGATGGTACTGGGTTCCACACCATTGAGACCACCATTCTCTAGTTATTACACTGCGCTTAGTCGCCACACGTTTGTCTTCACTCTCTGTTTTATAGTTTTAGTGCATTGAGGTTATTGCACAATTCTTCAAGTGGGGGTAGGATAAACTGCTTATGAGCATCTAGGCGAAGTTTGAATTGCCTAGACACTCAGATATGTCCTTGGGGTTTTCTCGCCTTTATACTTTTTCCCTGATGACCTTTTAATCTCTATTGAATCGACATGTTTAGGATGTATCATATAATGTGAAAAAGGATTAGGAAGAAAAGGGCATGAAGGTAAATGGTTGATGAAAAATGATATCCCTCGAAACTTTGTGTGTTATATCTGTTTCGCTGATAGGTTGGCTATGTAGGATCTTTGTATGACATGAACTGATAGGATAAAAAAACTTAAGCTAAAGCATGAACGGGATACATTGATACTTGACAATGAAACTTTGTGTCATGTGAGTTGTAAGGTCATTGCTAATTCTGACGGTATGTGCCAATCTAGAAATTTTCCTATTATTCTTTCTAGGACAATTGAACTATTGGTTAGGAAAGGATCATAGGCTGTTGTTGATAACAATCCACTTAGCCTAAAAACAATCGACCAAATGAAGTTGTACCCTTCGATCCAAATATTTGAGCTTTAAAATAAGTCTTTTATTGAATTACTCAATTCACCTCCCCATTCTAAATGATAACCTTTGTTTTGGCTTTGGTCCTCGTTGGAGATTGTGCACCTCAACTCATGCTAAAAACCTAAGTTGAGGGTGACTTTATATAAGAAGACGAGAAAAGAAAGGTGTATGAAAAGAAATGTGTAACAAGAAAAAGGAAAGTAATGGAGTGTGGCCGCGAAAAATAAAAGAAAAATAAGTAAATGAAAGTAAGAAGAAAAGATTGAAAAAAGAAGAAAATGAAAGCGAAAGCAACACCCGAGCGTTGATTTAAATTTGTGGTGAAAGAGAATATGGATGGAAGGAGTATTGATTGTCAAAAAATGGAAATGAGTCAATGTAATGTCAAGGGGGTTAAAAAGAAACTATAAATCTAAAATATGTCACACCTTATCCTGAGCCTAAGTTACAAGCCAAGAAATCCCTTTAGTGATCCTAATTTAACTATTCGAGAGTCTAAATTTGAAAACAAGGACAAACTTATGGTATTGTGCATGTATGGTATTGAATTTCTTTTGTGAGAGTGAGTGTATATCGAGTCCTTGTTCTTGAAGAATATCTTGATATCTATGTGAAAACATGACTTCTTTGCGGTAAGGGCACAAGTGATACTGTCGAAAAGTCATTATCTTGGTGATTGTTGTTTGTGTATGTGAATTTGTCCGTTGATACAGTGATGTCATGAATTGATTCACATGTCTTAGCTTGTGAAACAATAAATGATTGCACTGCATTTCGAATGAAAAAATGGAGGTTGTTTGTTTGAAAAAGACCATATGAGTGTCATAGATTCTTGATCTTCTTTTACATAGTGTCGATATGTGATAGTAGTGTCGCTTGAGGAAAAGCAACAATTTTAAGCTGGGGATGTTGACGTATGGTGAATTTACGGTACTTGTAATGTTTTAAACTTGAAGTCCTACATGTCTTTTGAGAATTTGTTAGTAGACTTGATGGTATTTTGTCTTTATCTTGCATAAAATTATGTTTTGGTAGCGGAAATTGAAGATACAGTGTTAGCAACTTTTTATGGGATTCCACGAGTCAACCTACGAGTCGAAAAAACTTCTACAAGTCATAGGGGGAACTCATAGAAAGGATCAACATATTATGATGACAAGTGTGTAGAAGACACCAGAGAATTGAGTTCTAGTACTTGAACTACGAGTGAGCATGATAGACTGTACAATGGTCTAGGGACCATAGGTCTCATCCGTAGAAAGAATCTTGAAGTGTGATTTGAAGATTGCTTCCACGGATGGACTTCATGACCTGCAGAAGGACCTGCGGTCCGTAGGTCATGGGTCATAGAAACTGCTATCGAATCTTGTTTCTCCTTAGTTTCCCTAGTTTATTTTATTTAGGATTAGATGTTTATAAATATTTTTCCTATGTTTATTTTTTAGGGTTCACATTTTTGTGGTTGAGAATTAACTTGTGAACCACTTTTACATTTAATTCTTAAATCCTTTGGTTTATATTATATCACTGATCTTTATTATTATTTTGTAACTTCAATTAATGATTTATCTTAACCAAATTAATATGAATTATGATCACCCAAGCATAAATAGCTAATTCCATAACTAGGGTTGTGGGAACCATGAGGAATAAACAAAGTAGACCTAATAACTAGTAATTCTTGAATAGTGTTCT
The DNA here is from genome assembly GCA_029582245.1 of Solanum etuberosum. Lineage (NCBI taxonomy): Eukaryota > Viridiplantae > Streptophyta > Magnoliopsida > Solanales > Solanaceae > Solanum > Solanum etuberosum. Next base: position 460 of record JAJONR010011402.1, on the reverse strand, counting down.
TGCATGTATTTTTTACTCTTTGTTTTGATTTCTTTTTAACGAAGGCCTATGTTAGAACTCGTCTTATTCCTGATCTCCGGACCAAAGGGGTAACAAATGGAAAAAATAGATTATACAACGTAGATTTGAGGCTACCAACCCTTATCTAATAACTTGAATGGACCAAGGGATAGTTAATCTGGAGTCAAGGGTAAGGGTTAGTAAAGCATACACCCGTAGATGGATCAAGTTGCATGGTGAAATTCACTTATTTAGGGGATCAACCATTTAGGTGATACCTAACTTACAGATCTTGCATGTTAAACACTAGACAAGGTTACTACTATAAGGTTTACTGAGTTTAGGACTTGTGGGGAACACAAATACTCTAGTTGCATCTTCTATTGATTCTTGCAAACATAAATCCTGCTTACTTTGATACTTGTTACTAACAATCATTCAATTAATACTTTGTTACTCA
>JAJONR010011401.1:0-18765 GCA_029582245.1 Solanum etuberosum | reverse complement strand
GGTCTTGTCCCCCCCCCCCCCCCCTCTCTCTCTCTCTCTCAAAGTTGCTCAATGACTGATTCTGACTCCGCCTACATTCCTCCCGAACTTTTGAGAGAAATCCTACTGAAACTTCCTAGTAAATCCTTAATTCGATTCATAGTTGTCTGCAAATCATGGCTTTCCCTCATCACCAGTTCTCCTTTCATCTCCGCTCACCTCGCCCAAACCCCACATTCCAACACTCTTCTTGTAAGGCGTTACGTCGATACTTTCAATAAAGAGAACTATTCGTTGTTTCAAGACTCTAAGAATCAACCCTTTTCCTTGGATTTTATATCGGAACTGAATTTCCCTTTCAAATGCCAACAAGGGTATTACACAATTGTTGGCAGCTGCAATGGCATCGTGTGTTTGTCTGGCAAATTGTTTGGTAAGTTGCGGAGTCTTGTTCTGTGGAACCCTTCTATTCAGAAGTTTATAACCTTACCTTTTCCTTCGATTAAGCCTGAGTCGCCTCATATGTCTGTTCTTGGATTTGGTGCTGATTTGCCTGAGACTAATGACTATAAGTTGGTTAGACTTGTGTATCGTAAGAATGATGGGTTCGGGTATAATGGTTTTCCTGAGATTGAAATTTATTCGATCAATAGTGGGGTTTGGAGGAGAGTGGTGGGGTTTGAGATTAAGCATTGTATTGTGGAGGTTATGTCGTCTCAGGCTTTTGTCAAAGGATTCGTACATTGGATTGTGTATGATTTTGTTGCGAATGGTGGTGGCCTTCGAAGTTTAATTATGACTTTTAATATAGCGAATGAGGTGTTTGGAGAGATTATGTTGCCGGATGCTTTAACTGGTGGAATTGCAACAGGTTTATCGCTTATGTTGTTTGAGGAATCACTTGCTGTTGCTAAGTATGGGAGGGGGATGTATGGTGTTTTCTATGAAGTATGGGTGATGAAGCAGTATGGAGTTTTGGAATCTTGGAGTAGGTTGTATCGTATAAATTTGGTTGCAGGCTTGAAGAAAGTTGTTGGATTTAGGAACAACGGTGAAGTTTTAATTTCAACTAGGGAGAATGGTCTGGTTTCTTATGATCCGAATAGTGGACGAAGTACGGGTCTTGGTATTCAAGGATACACTTGGTCGTTTTATGTTCAGAATTACATGGAATCACTTATTTTGCTCAAAGGGAACAATGTCATTCCGGGTGGGTTCTTGGGAGGAATGGGAGGTTTATGGACTTAATGAGTAGCTGGACTACAAAATTTATCGATACAATAAAGAAGAATCTGATCAGTAGGTAAGGTATTTCACCAAAATTCATGGCTGTTTCAAGGTATTGAAAGTGAAAGATGTTTTATCAAATTTGGTATTTGTTAATTATATTGTTCTGAATGTTGAACTTTTGTTTTCCATTTACTTTGCATAGTTGTGTTACATTAGTTGTTACTGTACTCTTGTTGCATTTTGATGTATTTCCAGTTTAATTGTTGTGATTCGTTATCTTTATCAGTTGATTATCATATATCTCAATTCTGTTACAAGTACTCGATACAGTAGCTTCTTCGATATAATTAGACGAACATAGTTCAAAAATTGCTCGAGGCCATTCTGATTCAACTGGTGTTGTATGAATGTGAAGTCCAATTAACGTAATGTGGCATCATCCATTCAATACCAACTAGTTGAATCAAACAACTGTCCTAAAAAGATTAAGGTATAAATATTTTAAGAAATATTGGTAAGTTGTAAATTAAAAAGAAAAAAATAGGAAATAAAAAAAAAGTAATTTTTGTAAATGGCGTAAATAACTGCCCCCACTTTCTAAGTACAATCGTCTCTTTTATTTCACAAATATTATGGCTTCCTCAGCAAATTACTTCAATTTCTCAACAATTTTTGTTGCTTTCACCAAAGTGCTCTTTCTCAGAAGCTCGAAATCTTAAAGAAGACTATCAACAACTAGTATTGTGCGATGAAATATACGGAGAAACACTTCAAACAATATCTGAAAAGTGCAATGTCCTCATATCAATGATGATGATGATATTTACCCTGACCTTGTTCTCAAGATTACCTCTACAAACCTACACTTTTTAATTCTTCATTGTATTGTCATAGTTTCAAATTACTCTGTACAATCATATATATATGTTGTTACTTGTGCAAGTTTATTAACATTTCTTCAGAAAATACTTTCCAATATTTACAATGTAGTAACATCAATGTCAATCCAAAAATTCGCTAAATTTTACGATTGCAAATTCAGACGTTGATATGATCGAGAAATTGTTCAATTGTTCTCCTCAGCATTCAACACGAATTGCTTAAACTTTTCGATATCCCTTTCTTTTTTAAAGAATGAATATTTCAGAAGCTGTTTAGCAGTTGGCCTCTTCCTTGGATTCTTCGAAAGACATTTCACAACCATCTTCTCAAACTTTTCTGAAAACAACTTTTGTTTAAACAGATTATGCTCTGTTTTCTTGAATCTCCATCCCTTCTTCTTGACGATCAACAGCTTTTCGAGTGATATTGGAAATCTCTTCTTCTTCCTTATATTTTTAATTATACGAATCAATTCTTCACTATTCGCCACAGGTAATTCTCCGTAAGCTAATTCCAACGCGGTTATTCCCAATAGCCAAATATCAGATTTTGGTCCAATAGACCCCTCTGGTGCAGCACCCCATATAGCAATTTTCTTCAGATCCAAAAATGGAGGGGAACGCGAAATATCTTCTTCTTCATTTGAGTTTTCCTCTACATTGATGTCTTCGGAATCATAAACAGATGCTTCAAATGCTAATTTGATCAACATTTCGCCATTAGCATCGTTGATATCAACAAAAATATCTCCAGCATTTAAAGTTTTATGAACCCTTGAATCACTTATAAGATGAAGCTCGTCTTTTATACCGATAAGTACTTCTTTAAGAGCTATAGCAATGAATTCCTCTGGCAATTTTTTATCGGGACGAGTAGAGAGAATGTAACGGAATGATCCATGTGACATATAAGGCAATGAAACGCATTTGAATTCTTCAGTATTGAAATTATTCTTGATTCCAATTAAGTTGATCGTAGTACTATAACCTTTCGATACATTGATACTGTGTTGAAGCTCTTTGCTTTCGTTTACGAATACGATTCTGTTGATGACCTTGAAAGTGACATGGCCAGAAGGAGTATGTGCTCTGGTTTTTGTAGAATATTTGGAAAACAGAGCTTTGTAGACATGGCAAGCTCCATTAGAAGAAGAACCAATTTCACTTTTGAGAAGATAAGTATGGTTTTTGTTTGGATCAATTATGGTTTTCCCAACTCTTGCAGGGCAATAATTTCTTGGTTTACGTGGAGATAAAGAAATTCGCCTTCTCGAATTCACAATCCTAGAAGAAGAAGAAGAACTGGTTTCCGTTCTTGGATTCCGAATCGTTGAAGAAGAAGAAGCAACGTCATCATCGGGAAGATCGAATGGTTTTGTGGGATTCTGCATTTTTTGTTGGAGGATTTGCAGAAAATTGGGATTGGTATAGTGAGGAGGAAGAAGATAAAGTAGTTATAGCTTTAGCCGTTTGGGTTGTTATTCTCCCGCGCTTAATTGGTTCAACAAGTAACTAAGTAAAGTATTTTTTTTATCGAAAATAATTTCTCTATTTCATGAATCATGACATAATATTATGTATCCTGTGACGAATCTAGCCACGATGCAGGACCCAATTGGTATACTGTCAAATTACATTTGGGACCCGGGTGTGTACCCTTAATTCTTCATTTTATTGTTAAATTTCTCCTTAATTAGTTTCATTTAGATTTATATATGCACCGTGTAAATTACAGATATTCTTATCATGTTGTCAGTAACTTGACCTGATGCTGTATACAAATTTACTTATGTTGATGCAGCATTTGCAAAAAAATTGTATCGCAACAATATAATGTTAATATTACCGGGGAACTCGTGCTTACTGTTTTAATTTGCTCATGAAATGAAACAATGTCTCTTATTAAATTAAACAACAGGTGTAGTTGCTGCAGAAATCCAAAAAGAGAAACTATGATCCATACTGTGAGAGATCATGAGGGCTAAGTAGAGAGTCATTGATTCGAATTTGGGGTATGGGAGCTCTTCGTATGCAGACGAGTCATGTACAAGAAATATTGATCAGTTAGCTAGGTCTGCGGAGGGTAAAGTGTAAGAAAACAATGAAGAAAGCATAACCGTTAATAAGAAAAACAGGAATGTGTTTGATCAAATAGTCTATTATAACTGGAAATCTGTTTGCCCCTTCTGCTGTCAAGAAATCAATCAAACAGCCCAATTTGGTGTTCATGGAACAGATGCATTATCTACAAAGAATGACCAACTTCATACGAACATACAAACGTTTCATTCAAATAAAGAAACAGAAGGAAGAATCAGATGACAAATCCGCAGAAGTATATAAAACATATGATCCTCAGCTAAGAAAACAGATCATTTCATGCCTTAACGAATCTGCTGAATATACCACCTACATTGATCTTTCACTGCTCAATTATTACAAATTGCTTAAACTTTTCAATATCACTAAAGAATGGAATATTCAAAAGCTCAAAAGCAGTTGGCCTGTCCTCTGGATTCTCTCTAAGACAAGCAAGAACCATCTCCTCAAACTCCCGCGAAAACACCCTTTTCTTTCGTTTAACTAAATCCATCACTTTCTTGAATTTATTATCCCTCTTGATCATCATCTTTTCAAGTGATTTTGGAAATTTCTTCTTCTCCCTTATCTTGTTGATTATATAATTCAAGTCTCTACGATTCTTCACAGGTAAATTCCCATACACCAATTCCAGTGCTGTTATTCCCAATAGCCACATATCAGATTTTTCTCCTCTGTTATTCTCATTATCACTCTCAAACACCTCTGGTGCAGCACCCCATATAGAAATACTCTTCGGATTCAAAAACAAACTACCTTCTTCAAATGAGGGTTCGGAATCATAAACGGATACTTCAAATGCTAACTTGATCGACATTTCTTTAGTATCATCGTGGATGTTAACAAAGATATCTCCGGCATTCAAACTCTTATGAACCGTTGGACGGCAGAAAACATGAACTTCGTCTCGTAGACCAATAAGTACTTCTTTAAGAACAACTGGAATGAAATTCTGTGGCAATTTCTTTTCAGGACGAGTGGAGAGAATAGAACGAAGCGATCCCTCAGACATATACGGCAAACAAACGCATAACAAATTCGAAGCAAAGAAAGTTTTCTTGCTTCGAATTATGTTGGGACTCTGAGGTTGAAAAATGTGTGTTTGAAGTTGATGTTGAATCAATTTGAATTCATTCTGATGGAGTTTCATGTCGATGATCTTCAAAGTGACATAGCCACGAGGAACGGGTCCGCCAGAGCGATACGTATTTCTGGAAAACAGAGCTTTGTAAACAGGGCATCTTCCATTAGAAAAAGACCCAATTTTCACGATGAGAAGATAAGTATCTTTGGTGTATGGATCAATGATGGTTTGTCCAGGTCTTGGTTGATTTGAAGAAGAACCAATTTCGGCATCTGAACTTCTTGAAGAACCAATTTCGGCATCTAAACTTCTTGAAGAAGAACCAATTTCCATTTTGGAACTGAATGGGTTTCTGGAATCCATCTTTTCTTGGAGCAGAGAATCACAGTTTCAGAAAAAATAAATGGAATTTGGTTTATGAAGAAGACGAGAAGAAGAAGAAGATGTATTTATAGCTTTGGCGGTTTGGGTTGTTATTCCCCGCGCATAATTGGCCCTTATTTTATTTTGTTTCTTTAGTTTTCCCCTTTCCTTTTTCTTAAATGACCAAGAAAGTAATACTTTAAAAAGTAAAAAATAAAGGATATTTACGTGAAAACCTTTTTGCTCACCACGACTATCTCACATGATTTCGGCAACTAAAGACTACACTTGATCTCTCGATTAGGTCCCTTGCTGCGTATGAGAATATTGCTTCCTTGAGAGAAAATGGCTTTTGCTTTCTTTTGTTTGTGAAAATCTTGATTGCAAAAACTAGGTTGTTTCTTGTCAAGGTGACCATATAAGATGGAAAAAGTAACCTAGTGCAATACCACTGACTGAGTACTTGGCACCTCTTTTTTCGTGCTCACCAACCACTATAGTTGTGATAGCTTTACAACTGTCTTCTGTAGTATGTCTTGAAGGTCTCTCATTCATGAGATCATGGCTTCTACAACTCATCAAAATTTCACAATATAACATTTTCCTCTTTTTGATAATGACAAACTATATCAAACATATTCCCTTGTGAACTAGTTCCCCCTGTCATCTATACTATTGGTTCACGAATTCCCCCTATTAGTGTGACCATATCCCTACTAACTAACCCACATCAACAGAATCTTCCCCCTTTTGACATCACGAAAAAGTAAAAGCAGTAAACCAAGCCACTATCATGCAGTCCAGACAAATTCATGGCCACTTGGCAACACTTAACATGAACAAAAATACATAAGGATTAGGAGGAGAGACAGTAAATACAAGGCAAAAACATTCATTAATATATGAGAATAGTCATCGCACAAAAATTGTAAATAAGAACCATAGATTTGCCAACGGAATAACAAAAGAGGGAAGATTATTTTAGGAGTTGAGGAAGTAGGAGTCTTAGCAGCTAAGGATTGGAGAAGTAGGGTCATTCGAGCATTTCGCTCTGTATGAGCCCGGAGCAACTGTTGGGTGAGGCTCTTGACTTCAACATTGAGATGTTCATTTTGGGCCTTTAGAGCCGCAAGTTCACCTGCACCAGGTCCCTCAACTTGTGCATGTAACAACTGGGCATTAAGTCTGAAAATTTCAGCATCCCGGCTAGCCAAAGCAACTGTCATTTCCTCAAGCTCATGCTTCAACTGCTCTTGTAGTTCCAAAAGATCAGATACCTAGGACTTGGACTTGTTGCCAGTTCTGCGTTGGACACATTCACATTCAAATTATTCCTTCTATTATTAATTACTTCTTAATTAGTTTCAAATTTAGAATTATGTACTGTGTAAATAACAATTATTCTTATGTGTTCAGTTTTTTGACCTGTTGTTGTATAAAAAGTTACTTATGTTCCTTGTTTAGTTTGTACAAGTTCATTAAGATTTCTTCAGAAAATAATTTACAAAAAATAAGTATCAGGTGGGAGGATTTTCTTGGTCATTAATATGATGTCCAATAATATGTTTCAATTGGATCAGGTGATCATATTAGGAGAGATCACGAGGGTAATTAGTCGCTAATTATGGCAACATCTAGACAGTCGCGGTACAAACCATCTCTAAAATTGCTGAAGTAGAGATTCATTGATTCTAATTTGGTGTTTGGGAGCCCTTTGTATGCAGACGAGTCATGTACAAGAGATATTAATCACATGTACGTGTTATGCAATTAGGATGATACTAATTGAAATGGACATCACAACAACAAATCCCACTAAGTCACGTCTACGGAGGGTAGAGTGTAAGAAAACAATGAAGAAAGTATAACTCTTGATAAGAAAAGCAAGTGTAAGACATAACCAGACCGCCTATAACTAGCTAGAAATCTGTTTGCCCCGTCTGCTGTCAAGAAATCGATCAACAGCCCAATTTGGAGAACCAGAATTCATTTGCTATTCATAAACAGATGCATCCTACGAACATACAAACGTTTCATCCAAATAAAGAAACAGGAGACAAATCCGCAGAAGTTACATTTCATGTATATAAACCATATGATCCTCAACTAAGAAAACAGATCATTTCATGCCTAAACGAACGTAGTACACATTATACTAAAGAATCTGCTTTTACTAATACCACCACATGAATGTACATGTCCTACATTAATCTTTCACTGCTCAGTTCAACACAAATTGCTTAAACCTTTCAATATCACTAAAGAATGGAGTTTTCAAAAGCTCATCAGCAGTTGGTCTGTCGTCTGGATTCTCTCTAAGACAAGCAAGAACCATCTCCTCAAACTCCCGCGAAAACACCCTTTTCTTTCGTTTAGCAAAATCCATCACTTTCTTGAGATTTTTATCCCTCTTGATCATCATCTTTTCAAGTGATTTTGGAAATTTCTTCTTCTCCCTTATCTTGTTGATTATATAATTCAAGTCTCTACGATTCTTCACAGGTAAAGTCCCATACACCAATTCCAGTGCTGTTATTCCCAATAGCCACATATCAGATTTTGCTCCTCTGTTATCCTCATTTTCACTCTCAAACACCTCTGGTGCAGCACCCCATATAGAAATACTTTTCGGATTGAAAAACGAACTAGCTTCTTCACCATTACAATTTTGGGGTTCGGAATCATAAGCAGAAACTTCAAATGCTAACTTGATCGACATTTCTTTAGTATAACTGTGGATGTCAATAAAGATATCTCCGGCATTCAAACTCTTATGAAGCGTAGGAGTGTAGAAAATATGAAGTTCGTCTCGTAGACCAACAAGTACTTCTCTAAGAACAACAGGAATGAAATTCTGTGGCAATTTCTTTTCGGGACGAGTGGAGAGAATAGAACGAAGCGATCCCTCAGACATATACGGCAAACAAATGTAAAACAAATTGGCAGCCATGAAAGTTTTCTTGCATCGAATTATGTTGGGATTCTGACGATAAGTAATGCGTGTATGACTTTGACTTCGAATCAAGTGGAATTCATGCTCATAGAGATTCATGTTGATGATCTTTAAAGTGACATAGCCATAAGGGAGGGATTTACCAACGTCATAAAAATATTTGAAAAACTTAGCTCTGTAAACAGGGCAGTGTCCATTAGAAAAAGACCCAATTTCCAAGTTGAGAAGATAAGTATCTTGGGTGTCTGGATCAGTGATGGTTTGTCCAAGTCTTGGTTGATTTAAAGTAGCAGCCAAATCCAATGAACCAATTTCTGTAACTCTACTTGTTGAAGAACCAACATCTCTTGGTTGTTTTGAAGAAGAACCAATTTCGGCATCTACACTTGTTGAAGAACCAATATTATCTTCTGGTTGTTTTGAAGAAGAACCAATTTCCATTTTAGGACTGAATGGGTTTCTGGAATTCATCTTTTCTTGGAGCCGAAGTTCAGAAAAAATGGAATTTGGTTTGTGAGGAAGACGAGGAGAAGAAGAAGCAATTTCCATTTTGGGACTGAATGGGTTTCTGGAATCCATCTTTTCTTGGAGCAGAGAATCACAGTTTCTGAAAAAAAAATTGGAGTTTGGTTTGTGAAGAAGACGAAATGGAAGAAGAAGATGTATTTATAGCATTTCTTTTTCTTATTTTATTTTATCTGTTTAAGTTTTCCCCTTTTCTTTTTCTTAAATGCAAATTTTGTATGTTTATAGTGATGAGAATTTTTCGCAAATAGCCACTATAATAAACTTAATTATGCTTCATAGTTATAGTTTAAGTTGTCTCGTTTGTATAATTTGTGGATACGTTTGTATAATTGAGCTATTTTTGTATAAACTCAAAATGACGAAGAATTTTTACAAACACAAACATCTGAACTTTAAATAGTTATACAATTTATATTATAAAAATTACATTATACAAATTATATTATACAAAATTTCGAATTATACAAACTCGAAACTCCAGCCCACGTGATTATCACTGAATGTTGGTCGCGAGTGATTAATTAACTAAAACTATAGCTATGATGACTCATTAACTAGTATTTGTTTGCTAATTTCCCCTAGAATTATTCTCTTGCAACTTTCGGGCTGTCATTTTTTGTATTATCATTAATTTGTTATAAATAGTTGTATAATATTATTATGCTTATGTATAATGTAGTTTTTTTTATTGCTTAGAATGTATTTTTGTGTACCAATATAATTTTGAATTTTAATATCAATAATACAGTGGATGGAATAGCAGAGAGAAAAAAGGAAAAAAAATAGTTCTCAAAAGCCTTATTTCAAATTTTCCACCATATCACTCCGTATCCCCAATCTCTTTGAACTTTTTCACAAATTAACTCAAGAAAAAAGGAACCATAACAAAAGCGTACTTTTTTCCTTCAATACAATTGTTTTAGTTAACCCAAAATTGGTCTACCTGCAAAGGTTTAGTAGCACACACAATATCGTTTACAATAATGAAGTTTCGAGTTTGCTTATCCATTTGACATGTATCACAAATGTGATCGTTCGTGTAGTTCAATTTTGAAAGGCCAATAGTTATTGTTTAGCAAGTTTAATTTCTCACTGCCAGCAGACCAAACATTGTTTATGGTGTTGGGATGTGTGCAATATTCCAAGCCTGTCAAAAAGAATCACCGAGATATTTGAAGAAAACATGGGACTTGGTTTTATTCTATCCATTAGGAGACTCATTCGAGTTGGTGGGATATGATGATGCAGATTATGCAGGGTATCAAGTTGATATAAAGAGAACCTCAGGAATGACTCATTTTCTGGGTTCATCTCTTATTTCCTGGGGGCCTAAAAAGCAAATTTTTGTTGCTTTTTCAATAGTTGAGACAGAGTATGTAGCAGCTGCGACTTGTTGTGCACAATTCCTATAGATTAAACAACAAATTTAAGACTTTCGAGTGGTCACTCACACTATTCCTCTCCCGTTCGAAAATACAAGTACTCTCAATATGGTTAAGAATCTAGTGTAGCATAGAACTAAGCATATTGATGTGAGACATCATTTTCTAAGGGATAATATTGACAAGGTAAACATCAACATGCAATTTTGCAAGATTGAAGATCAAATTGCTGATATTTCCACGAAGGCTCTAAGTAGGGACCTGTTCAAGAAAAATAAATTGAAGTTGGGGATGCCAAAACTCGATTGAGTGGATCCTACCCGAAGAAATCAACCCCTTACTTGACTATGTCTAGGGAGCAGATATCCTCGTTTTCAGTAATGTTTGTTTTGGCAAATTTAATTTTATACCTTTTGTAGGTATACACACATGGGGAATATACGGAAGGAAATGGAAGGTCAGGATAGACTCAAGCAAATTACATTTAAACTATAGAGAGGGACTTGGTCAAGTCTCAAAGGTTAGCATTCTTTACATTGCTTTTAAATTGCTTATGAGAACCGTTGTAATTGTCACGTGTCAGTCATTCGGGTTCCTGACCGTTGTCCCATCATTTGAATACCAAAGAACACTACCTTTCAGGGGACCTGGCACACCCTTTCACCTCCTTTAATTAATACCTCTCCATTCCTTCAATCTCTCCAAAAATTCAAAATTGTTGAGGTTAATGCCAGATTAACCCTCATACTCCAATCCCTCACCTCTAAACCTCCCTCCTCCCAAGACTCTTATCTCAGTTCCCTAACTCCTCTTTTTGTTTAAACTCAGTGGGCATTGTCCCGGTTCTCTTTGTAATTTTTAATTGCAATATTTTGAATACTATGCTCTTTTGTTAATGAATGATATTGGTCTTGTGTTTATTGATGTGTCTCATTACTTTATGCATTTTTACTTATAATCAGTGTTACTCAAGCGACCATGAATTTGCTTGAACTTAATTTTGTCAACCTGGTTTACTGTTTTACTTTTTGATGATGTCAAAAAGGGGAAAATTGTTAAGGCTGAGCTCAGTAAGTCAGTTTGTTTTGAAAGAACATGGTCATGTTGATAGGGGGAACGAGTGTTGATAAAGGGAAAAGAAGTTGAGTAAGTTTGTCATCATAAAAAAGGGGAGAAATGTTATTTTGAGCTCATTCTGCAGTTTTGATGATTTAACAAACTATGGGATCTAATAGGAGACTCGATCCCATGAGAGACTAAAAGTTTTGTTACGTGAAAAGGACAGCTGTAAAAAGCTACAACCTGCAACTCTTCAGTAAATTTGCGCAAAATTCCACTAAGAGAAACTATGATCCATACTTTAAGTATCAGGTAGGAGGATTTTCTTGGTCATTAATATGATGTCCAAAATATATTTCAATTGGATCAAGTGAGCATAGTGTGAGAGATCATGAGGGCACTTAGTTGCTAGACAGTTGAAGTAGAGATTCATTGATTCGATATTGGGGTGTGGGAGACCTTTGTATGCGGACGAGTCATGTACAAGAAATATTGATCATATGTACGTGTTATCCCACTAAGTGAGGTTTAGGAAGGGTATAGTGTAAGAAAACATTGGAGAAAGCATAACCGTTAATAAGAAAAGCAATATAAGACATAAATAGACCACTACCTATAAATTTCAAAGTGCGCGCAAGATCCTAATTGGAATGTGTTTGATCAAATAGTCTATTATAACTGGAAATCTGTTCATAAACAGATGCATTATCCACAGAGAATGATCAACTTCATACGAACATACAAATGTTTCATCCAAATAAAGAAACAGAAGGAAGAATCAGAAGACAGATCCGCGGAAGTTCCATTTCATGTATATAAACCATATGATCCCAACTAGAAAACAGCTCATTTCATGCCTAAACGAAAGTAATACACACTGCCTATACATATCGATATTTCCTGTTTTGATCTTTCACTGCTCAATTATTAGTATTCAACACAAATTGCTTAAACCTTTCAATATCACTAAAGAATGGAGTTTTCAAAATCTCCTTAGCAGTTGGCCTTTCGTCTGGATTCTCTCTAAGACAAGAAAGAACCATCTCCTCAAACTCCCGCGAAAACACCCTTTTCTTTCGTTTAGCAAAATCCATCACTTTCTTGAGTTTCTTATCCCTCTTGATCATCATCTTTTCAAGTGATTTTGGAAATTTCTTCTTCTCCCTTAACTTTTTAATTATATAATCGAAGTCTGTCCGATTCTTCACAGGTAAATTCCCATACACCAATTCCAGTGCTGTTATTCCCAATAGCCAGATATCAGATTTTGCTCCTCTGTTATCCTCATTTTCACTCTCAAACACCTCTGGTGCAGCACCCCATATAGAAATACTCTTCGGATTCAAAAAAGAACTAGCTTCTTCACGATTACAATCTGGGGGTTCGGAATCATAAACAGATGTTTCAAATGCTAACTTGATCGACAAAGCTTTAGTATAATAGTGGATGTTAACAAAGATATCTCCGGCATTCAAACTCTTATGAAGCGTTGGTCTGTAGAAAACATGAAGTTCGTCTCGTAGACCAATAAGTACTTCTTTAAGAACAACAGGAATGAGACGCTCTGGCAATTTCTTTTCGGGACGAGTGGAGAGAATAGAACGAAGCGATCCATGAGACATATACGGCAAACAAACGCATAACAAATTCGCAGTAATGAAAGTTTTCTTGCATCGAATTATGTGGGGATTCTCAAAAAGAGCAATGCGTGTATCACCTTGACTTCGAATCAAGTTGAATTCATTCTCATGGAGGTTCATGTTAATGATCTTCAAAGTAACATGGTCATAAGGGAGGGCTCTGCCAGCCTCATACGTATATTTGGAAAACACAGCTCTGTAAACAGGGCAATTTCCATTAGAAAAAGACCCAATTTCCAAGTTGAGAAGATAAGTATCTTTTGTGTCTGGATCAGTGATGGTTTGTTCAAGTCTTGGTTGATTTAAAGAAGCAGCAAAATCCATTGATATATTGCTTCTATCAGAACCAATTTCTGCAACTATACTTCTTGAAGAACCAATTTTGGCATCTACACTTCTTGAAGAAGAACCAATTTCCATTCTAGGAATGGATGTGTTTCTGGAATTCATCTTTTCTTGGAGCAGAAGTTCAGAAAAAGTAAAATTTGGTTTGTGTGGAAGACGAGGAGAAGAAGATGTATTTATTCCCCCAATATCTGTTGGCTGTTCTGAAGAAGAACCAATTTCCATTCTAAGAGTGAATGGGTTTCTGGAATCCATGTTTTCTTGGAGCAGAAGTTCAGAAAAAGTGAACTTTGGTTTGTGAGGAAGACGAGGAGAAGAAGAAGAAGATGTATTTATATATGGGGCTGATATTCCCCCAATATTTGTTGGTTGTTTTGAAGAAGAAGCAATTTCCATTTTGGGACTGAATGGGTTTCTGGAATCCATCTTTTCTTGGAGCAGAGAATCACAGTTTCAGAAAAAAAAAATGGAGTTTGGTTTGTGAAGAAGACGAAATGGAAGAAGAAGATGTATTTATAGCTTTGGCCATTTGGGGCTGTTATTTCTTGCGCATAATTAGAAAATTTGTATACCACATTTTCATTGCTTTTTCGTTTTTTATTTCTGCTACTGTCTGTTATTTTTTGTAATCAAAATATTTTGTTACTTTTTCACTTTCATTTATTCTTTTACTAGATTTTTTTTTTTTTCTTTTGAGTCAATGGTCTATCAGTAACAACTTCTTTACTTTCGAGGTAAGAGCAGGGTTCACTCAAGCACTTTGGGACCTAAGGTAAGTGTCTTATTTTTCAATACATAGAGTTGTCTTTGGGTAGCCATAACTTTCCTATTGTTATTTTATGAAATTATATTAAATATATTATTATTGTATATCACATGGAGTAGACTTATTCTAGAAATTGACTGGATTTCCCCTTCTCTTTTTTCTTAAATGGCCAAGTATTACATGTCTAAAATGCAAGATTTGTATATTATAATTTATAATTGGAAGAAGCTCGAAAAACTGTTTGGGAATTGAGCAAAAGAAGAATCTACTTCAAACGATATGCCTCTCTTGCAACTTTCAGGCTGTCCTAATTTTTTGTGTTATTGTTAGTTTGTTATAAATAGTTGTATAATATTAGTATGTTGATATATAATGTAGTTTATTTTTTCTTTATTATATTGTTTAGAGTGTATTTTTGTGTACTAATATAATTTTGAGTTTTAATATCAATGATATCGTAGATAAGATAGCAAAGAGAAAAAAGAAAAGAAGTGGTTCTCAGACCATCAAGCACTTGATCAAGGACGATTGTGCCACTTCAATCAGAGGCGAACCCAGGATTTAAAGACTTTGGGTGCACCAATATAAACAGGTTTTAGTTGGATTTGAACCCCTGGTCTTAAGGGTAATATTTCTAGCTTCTACCAGTAGCACAAGGGCACTTCTATGCATTTTATAGGTGCACTATTAACTATATCCTAATTTCTACCAGTTTTTTAAAAATAGATATACATATATACATATGATTTTTTCGAAAGTTAGCGGGTGCACGTGCACCCTCTCCATATAGTGTGGGTCCGCCTCTGACTTCAAACATTCCTCTTCCTAATGTTACAAGTAAGATCTTGGCAAAGGTACTTGAGCATTGTAATCGCCATGTGGAAGCCTCCACTAAGACAGACGACAAGGCCACTGAGGATGAGTTGAAGATCTTTGACATTGATTTTGTTAAAGTTGATCAAGGAATTCTTTTTTATCTTATTCTGGCTGCTAACTACCTTAACATTAATTGGATATCCTGATCAGTCACGAACGTGATCGAGAAAAGAGATTTACGCATATATTTGATACATTATTGATGTATCTAGCACATTATTGAGATATGATTATATGTATCTAATTTTTGTCAATCTATCTGATTAAGTGTGTATGTATTTAGTAAATATATTGGAGATTTGATCTGACACAACTTGTTCTATCATGTAATCGAATTTTGTCATATGTCTTGGTCTACTATTATGTATCTTAATATTATCATATGTATTTATTATGTTATTACAATGTATTTGACTGTTTTCGAATGTATCTGATCCACATGCATACATTGGAAAGAATTTCAAGATATTTGAATTTTTTTTAGGAAGTTATACCTAGGAGATCTGGAAGAGGAAGCTCAAAATTCAGAGAAACAAATTCAAATTTCTGGAAAGAAAAGTTCACTTTGTTGTTGCTTCGAGTATAAATGGAATAAATTAGATTTTTTATGAAATTTTTTAGAAGTTGTTAGACTAGATATACTCAAAAATTGTTAAAGGAGTGATTTCTTTCTTAAATTAAGCATTTTAATTACAACCCTTAATTAACCATGTATCTTGCTATATCAATTCCTCGGATACATGTATCTATCGAGTTAAGATACATGTATCCAACCAACGAAATGTGGTACATGGAGTAATATTCGAAACTATTATGAATACTAGTAATTAGGACCTAAACTAATGAGATTTATGTTGTTTGCTCTAATTTAAATTGGATTCAAACTAAACTCATTCATGATAATTAATTATTTTCATATAGTTATTTTTAATTTTTTTTAATCCCGCAGTTTTAGTTATACATGATATCTTTCTTAAATATATTTAAAAAAAATAATAATTGCCTTAAGTAAAAACAAAAATTCGTGCTTAGCAAGCTTTTGAATTATTATTATTATTATTGCCAATTTTTTCATCCCAAATTATTTTTAGTTTAGTTTGGATGCTTTGAAAACGAATTGCAATATATTTAAAGAGTATACATTTGGATCCTCCTCTTTAGAAAAATACATTACTATAATTTAAATCCTCCCACTTTTAAAAAAATGTATTACTAAATTTATATTTTTAACATAATATTCTCTTTAAACATTGCAATTCATTTTTAAAGCATCCAAATTAGACTAAAATAGGATGAAAAAAAGTGGCAAAATAATAATAATTTGAAAGCAAGTATGTTTTTTTTTTGTTACTTAAGGCAAAGTAAGAATTTGCGAAACATATTCATTGTAAATTAGATGCTGAGTTTATATTTTTTTTCCTTCATTGTAATTTGGTTTTCCTACAATTAAACATTAATCATCATTAAAATTTACACAACAATAAGAACTTTTAATATTTAGTACTTTTAAATTGACTTAAATCTTACATCTTAAATTTTTTTCTTATTTGAATTATATTGAAAGTCCTAACATTTGAAACTTTAAAATTAATATTTTTACTTTATGTAAATATTATTTAAATTATGATAAACAAAATAAATAAATTTAAAATATTAAAAAAATAAAAGAAGTTCATGTTTTTTTTTTAAAAAAAAATATCTTTT
The DNA here is from genome assembly GCA_029582245.1 of Solanum etuberosum. Lineage (NCBI taxonomy): Eukaryota > Viridiplantae > Streptophyta > Magnoliopsida > Solanales > Solanaceae > Solanum > Solanum etuberosum. The sequence continues at coordinate 1,875 of JAJONR010011401.1, read as the reverse complement.
TAACTTTCTAAAATCAAGTTCTTATTATTTAGATAGATATAACATTACGTCAATACCTACAAACCACATATGCTTAACTAGTTACTATTAATTAAAATAAATATTTGTAAGTTGTAAATTAGAAAGCATGTAAAAATTGCAAAATAAATAAATAATTTTTTTAAAAAAGGCAATTTGTGGAAATGGCGTAGATAACTACCCCACTTCCCAACCCAAATATTAGAAACGTGGAGCAACCCCCACTTCCTTCACGTACTAATTATTTCTCTTATATAAATACTTAGTACAACCATCTCTTTCTTTTCTATCTATTTCACAAAAAAATATATACATGGCTTCCTCAACTATTTTTCTTGTGTTTTTGTTGCTTTCACAAAAGTGTTATTTTTTGGAAGCTCGAAATCTTAAAGAAGATGATCAACAACTATACGTTGTTGGAGAAGGAGAAACACTTCAAACAATATCTGAAAAGTGTGGCGATCTTTTTATATTGGTAGAGAATACTCATATCAATGATGATGATGATATTTACCCTGGCCTTGTTCTCAAGATTACCTACCACTAATGTTTAATTAGTAGTTGTTGGTTTAATTTATTGTTTATTTGTACTCACATCAATGTAACGTGATGGTGTATAAAAGTTTACTTATTTCCTGTTTTATAATCTTGCGCAAGTTTATTAAAGTAGGATTTGTTCAGAACATACTAATTTTCAATATATGTTCATGCAGTATTTGCAAATTTAAGTATTATTGAAGAGAATCACGTTAATATGTCGCTCAACTTTGAAAACACATGAAGAGCTTTTTTAATGTCGCTTAACTTTGAAAATTTATCTAGCAAAGAAATCGTTAATTACAGTGCTGTTATTCCCAATAGACAGATATCAGATTTTGCTCCACAACTTTAAAAAAAATGCTTAAAAATTAATAAGTTAATCCAAACAGACACTTAATCATGTTTGATCTAATTTTTTCATTTGTCACAATATTCATAGCTAAGGGGGTTCTAGTTCTAATAGAGCTAACAATTTGTTTAACATGATGTCATGAATACATATTTAGATGAAGGTAATACAAAATAATGGATTAAAAATAAAGATATTTTTAACAAAAAATCTTTAAAATTGTAAATTTAACTCTAACTTATAGTTTAAAAAATATTTCATTAGTGACAATCAAAATTTATTTATTTATATTAGCAAATATAAAATAAGAGATAAGTGAAACTTAAATATGCATATATAAGTATATACATACTTAATGCATGCAATATTAAAATAACAATCATAAAAATAAAACATTAGATTTCGCAACAAGTTTATAAAAGAATGATTCTACTTCTAATGTGAATAAACTTAAATAAAAATCCATAAATACATATGTTAAAAATAAAATATTATATATACTATAAAAAATTAGTACATTGATTGAGGGTGTGTTTGGTACGAAGGAAAATGTTTTCTTGGAAAACAAGTACATTTTAAACTTATTTTCTCATGTTTGGTAGGTGAGTAAACAATATTTTTCGGAAAAAAAATTTTAGTATTTGATTTATGAATAAAAAATATTTTTGATAAAATATCTTTTATTTTTACTGAAGAGTAGAAAATAATTTTTGATTTGAAATTAATTTTTTTAAAAAAATAAACTTAAATTTTTTTTGGGGCGGGGTGGTAGTCGCGGGTAGGGGTGGGGTGAAAAATAAAAATTTAAAATTGGAAATATTTTTTTAAAAAAAATTTTAATTTTTTGTTGGGGGGGTGGGGGTTAGGGTAGGGGTGGGGTGGGGGGGATGAAAAACAAAAATTTGAAATTGACAGTATTTTTTTAAAACAAACTTTAAATTTTTTATTATTTTATTTTTGGGGGGAGG
>JAJONR010011400.1:0-19823 GCA_029582245.1 Solanum etuberosum | reverse complement strand
AGAAATCAGAAATTTTTGTAAGTAAAAAGTCTGAAGAATCACTGGTATTTATAGGCAAGAGGAACTGTTTCCGAAAGGTTGCAACCTTTCAGAAACCATACGACCATTTATGAAAGTTTGCAACCTTTCAACCGGTCATGGCTGTTTCTGAAAGTTGCAACCTTTCAGAACAGTCATCTCCAACGGTGGAAAATTTAAATTAAAACGGGAAAGTATTTTAAATAAAACGGGTCGCGCGGATCCGAGTCGGGTCGGAACGTTTCGATTAATTAATTAAATAATTGAAACGTTTTGGCTTTTTAATTAATTAAATAATTAAACAAACTTTGTCCAAAAATAATCTCTCGATCGATCATTTTCCAAAGCCAAAGCTGAAGCCGAAGCCGAAGGCGCGAGGGGGGTCCCTCTTTCCAACCCTTTTAACAACTAATAGAAGTGTTTCTCTATTTAAACACTTCTATTTTTCTTTCTACCACCAATGAGGGAGAAATGCCTTTTCTTAAAGCATAAGAGAATCTTTTCCAATTCCTCTCTTTATGTTCCCTCCATTTCCCATTAACTCTTGCTATACCCAACATATACAACTAAATTTGTTATTTTAATGACAATTAACACTTTTTGTAAATGTTTCTAAAGCCTATTATAGTGACATTGTATCTAATGACAATTAACTAATCCCGGTAAAAAATTTACTACTCATTGTTAATGTGTATATTTATTGCCGCTAAAAATTGTTTTTGTTGTAGAGTCAAACATATAGAACATAAGTTCTATACAAAAAAAAAAAAAAATACCATATAACTCGTGATATATGTAATGTATAGCCTTATAACAGGGAGTGTATGATACGAGTTGTTAGTGTAACATATTAATATTAATAAAAACGCATCCTTTGCATTGCCACATTGTGCATCACTTTTTTCCGTTGGGCGTTGCATCCTTTCCTTACTGTCATTTGTGTGTAACATTTAGTGGCATATATATGTCATGCACGGGCCCAACATTTTATATTTTCAAATAACATGTGATTTGCATAGTCATTGGGAAATGAAAAATATCAATAAAGAGTAGAAAAGGAATAAAGTAGTACATGAAAAATGTAAAGCTAAAATTTTTGGTACGATTTGAAGCAAGCGGAAGTCATAACTGTATATGGTATATTGAAGCAGAAGTCATATATGGCAAATGGTTAATCTGCTCCCCTTCAGTCTTTTTCGCATATATTTTCTATTGTCCTTCAGAGCTTCTCTGCTCACTTCCCACTTCTTTTTCCAGAAAGCTTCTATGTTCTTTAAAATTTGTACATGCAATATAAAAATTACACATTAGAGAACAAACAAATTAAGTTCTACAATGATTTACACTGCTCCTTTTAGCTGTCATGATTTTCTATACCACCAAAAGCAATTTTACCACTGACCATCCAAGAACAATATGTACTAATAACAAACATCATATCAGTATTAAAAAATCTTTACAACTTGGAAGTATGAACAGAAAGCTTCTTCGATTGATTCATGTTAAGTATTATTTGTTCCTGCAAATTAATACATGATGTCTTATCTTCTAAGATATAACATGTTCTTTTACAACATATCAAAGATAAGTTATCTAATACAATATTTTTTGACATGTTGATGCCAGAGATTATTCTATTATTATCAATGTTCCGGATAATTTTGATCATTCGAACAACGGGTCGGAAAAAGCATAACTTTCTAAGGTAGTCTTGCACCATCACCAAAGTAAGATAATAATTGGAAAATATTGTTTCCTGTTTAGGTTTAGCAAAATCGAAGTGATTAATTTATCTCACGAATTAATATCAACAAAAAGTAATCTTGTACATGACGAAGTTCCAAAAAATATATTTGATATGTTATTAGACAACAGATAGCAACTTGAAGTTAATAGAAAATAACTAAAGGATTTGGTGCTTTTGAATAGATGAGTTGGTACTATCAAGTACCAAAACACTTTGAGAAGTTCCGTAAAAGATATTTGCTAAAACAGTTGAAGATAGTAACTACACTAACCTTAAGCACGCTTCAAAGCATTCTCCGATTTGGCAAAAGTCGCCATTTCAAGGATCTTTCACCTGCAAAGGAACAATTGGATGAGACAAATGACAGAGAAGTTCATCAACACACACTCCACTCCACTCCACCCCACCCCACCCCCCAAAGAAACCAAATATCATATCAGAATAATGTTTTATTTATCCACCTCATCTTATCACCAAGAAATCTCTAAATCAGGTGCCCGCCTACTACACCTTTCTCCACTTAAATACCAAGTCTTCTTTTAAACCCGCGAGTGTGCCTAACCTACTCAACACAAATTACCCTCTCACCACTCACTCAACCCAAAATACAGAAAAGATTTCTTTATCATCTTTTATTACTTGGGCACAAATCTAACAGAACCCCATCAATCAATTAAATCAACTAAGCTCTACCCAAACCAGTAAAGTCACATATTAATCCTCTACATCCACTCCGCTCTAATTCACCCATAGAGCGGGTGATTTCACACATTTATAAATCCAAATGGGCATTTCACACATAAACGTATCCAAATCTACTCATACTGGATTGAAACTGCTAACCAACTCAATGGTCTATAACTTGCTTACTCAAAACTAAAATAAGGCACATATTAATTTGGAAGAATAGGTCAATGGAATACAACGGGACCATCAGTGACATGTATGTTGGTAGAGAGAACAAAAAATATAGAAAACTTATACATTAGCAGTAAGTTTTTTTATCCTTGTTAATCAAGTCAACCACCACTAATTCATTACTTATGCTTTATCTCCTTAAACAACTGTTATAGGCTAATATGGTGGAACATAACTGTAACTTTCTCAAAGTATCCATGGTTACTTGGTGGATGGTGTCAATGCTAATAAAGAACTTCAGAATATTTGAGGACAGTAAAATAAAATCAATCGAAGTTTTTAATACTGTACATTTTAGCAGAGACATTGAATGGTGATACATGTCCAACAGAAACCAGTAAATAGGTTAGTCTGAAAGCAGAAGAAAGACTTGGATAATAACAAAGAAAAGAACATTAATTGCAAGTAGATTAAAAGATAAACCGATCTATATTTAGAATATGTGTTTCAGTCTTCCTCTTACATCGTAAGGGCATCAACTTGGTGGAAATATAGTTAACCAAGATACTCCTTTGCTGCAATGATGAGCAAATCGAGTCTCAGACTATAGGCTTTCGAAATACAAAAGGAGCTGCTCAAAAGGCTCTCTTTATAAGTGAAGTTCAATCAAACAAAACATATGCCTAGGTTATCAATTCCTTGCAAATCTATGGTGCCATAAAAGCTTCTGTAACTACTATTTACCTCATAAAAATTGAATTTTATGATTATATCCCCCTCCCCTCCTCTTTCCTACCCACATAATAACCAATTAATCAGTTTATGCCAGAATCACCATGTCCAAAGTACTTCAACTTCTTATCAATAAAATCCTTGACTTCATAAGTAATCACTGATCCAATAAGTTTGTTATAATTGAAAATATCAATAAGTTAATTATTTTTTGATGATTAGCACAGTTATTCCTCACTCAATCAATTCACGATAGAATATCGCAAATATTAAACATAACTCAGTAAATAAATTTGAACTCAAGTTACCTTTGCAAGTGGTGCACTTTTGATGTGTATATTAGTATATATTGGCCCTATCCAAATTTATCATTTCCCAACCTCAATGTACAACAAAAAAGATCCATGCCTTTTATAAAATTCTTCTTTACACTAATGTGAATATTCAAAAGATCAAGATCAGTGTTTTCTATGACTATGATACTTTTAACTAACCTCAATAGGCTCTTCTTGATCAATTATTTCACTTATGCAGTGAAGTTGTTGAACAACATCTTTCATGCAGGGTCTCTCTGTCTTCGTTTCTCTTAAACACGAAAGTGCAAGCGCCAGAACGAGTCCATACCAGTCGTTACATTAGTCAAAGGCTCCTCGCCAAGCAAGCGCCTGCCCACTACATCCATAACTGAACCATGGTTTTCTTGTTGAAATGACATAAGAAATCAAGTTGACACTATTTTCTTCTCGAGAGAAGTCAATTGCCTTCTGAGAAATAAGAATTAGTTCTGGTAACACAACCCCGAAGCTGTAAACATCACTTTTATCGGTTAGCTGGTAGTTGCGAAAATATTCAGGGTCCAAGTAACCTAATGTACCCTGAGCACAAGTGGACACATGACTCAACCCTGGACAAGCCAATCTTGATATCCCAAAGTCGGAAACTTTGGCATTGAATTCGTTATCCAGGAGTATGTTTGTAGATTTGACATCTCTATGGTAGATGGGAGGGGTAAGCAGCTGAGTGAAGATAAGCCAATGCTTCTGCAGTTTGTGAAGCAATTTTCAACCTTTTTTTCCAGTCAAGAAAGGTGGAGTACTTACCATGAAGATGATCGTGGAGGGTTCCGTTGGAAATGTATTCGTAAATCATCAAAGGTTGTTCAGCTTCTATGCAGCACCCTAAAAGCTTGACCAGGTTCCTGTGATTGACTTGAGAAAGTATCTTGATTTTAGAATGTCTTCTCTTGTAGCTTTATAAACTTCTCTGAAACCACCATGGCCCAAGATTCTGTCTTTTGAGAATCCATTTGTAGCTTTCTTCATCTCCTTAAGACAAAACATCCTGCCCGGTTTTCCACCATTATTTGATTTTAGAATGTCTTCGCTTGCCTTAGCAAGCCTAGCCCTGGCTGAGATTCTTCTTTTCAAAGCCACTGCAATCACCACAACAGCAAAAGTCGAAAACAAGGCAATCCCAATAGATATATATATATATATTTAATACAAAATCAGAGTGTTTCTTCTTCATGCAATTTCCTAGACTTTGGTTCCAATACTCGAAAAATTACGAATAGAAATAAAAGCAATAATAAAGTAAAGATTTATGTTAACAAAGATACAAAAACAACAACAAACTCAATGAAACACCTCGAAAAATTACGAATAGAAATAAAAGCAATAACAAAGTGAAGATTTATGTTACTCAACAATTGATATAATAGTTTAAACTACTGTAAGTCTCAGAAGATCTAAGTAATTATTTTGAGAGAAAAAATCTGCAATGCTAGCATTCAAGTTTTTACGGAGACATCATAAATTTGGGGAAAATAACTCTCAACAGCAACAAGTAAAAAAATGGCAAAATACTCACATGCAATAACTTTGAATAACCAATTTCTTAGCACTGAGTCTCTTCACACCTATAAACAATCGATACAACATTTTTTTAAATCACTGAGAAGAACATATTTAAACGAAATTATTATCACAGAAACATCTCAATATAGAATACCCATGAATATTTATTTGGGAGAAGAAAACTGATAAGAAAAAGAAAAAATATAACCATAAAAAAAAAACAAATAAATGAGAGCTCACCAAGCAACAATGGAAAACAATCAATTTGAAATTAGAAAACCATCAATTTTGCATAAATTGGTAAAAGAGTAAAAGTAGAAGGAGCATATAGAAGTGGGAAACAGCCGTCTTCCCCTAAACTAAAAGGTAGACACGTGTACCAAAATAAAAATTGAAGGGTTCATATTGAATGCTGCTACTTTAAAAGTACACTCTTTGTTGCTTGTTGTACAAATATGTATAGCTGTGTTCGTCCCACCCTTCTTGGCTTATATATTATGGTAATATGTTATAATCATCTAATAATTGTGCAATAATTGGTTTTGTAGATTAATGGCATTATATGCATTCTTTATCCTTACTAGTAAGTGGTTAATTGTGCCCATTAGTGTCCCTAGTTTTTAGTAACTTATGTAATCTTTAGCCCATTCATTTACCCATATTATTATTCACATTTTTCTTATTTATTGCAAGGAAAAGTTCTTCACGTATAAATACCCATTATCTTACTTTGTTTTGGTGATAAGAAATGTACAAGAAAATATAGTAGAAGAATGATGAGAAATATTATATTGAGGTTAATGTAGTGAAAGAGAGAGTTGAGAGAAGGAAAAATATTTTAAGTCTTCAACTAATTCACTTTACAAAAGAGAGTAATTTTATGCTGAAGGAAGATGTTTTTTTTTTTTGAAGATTTAGACTCTTCATCTAATCCAAAATTATTTTTGTTGTACAACATTGTTCGGTTGTATCCTGGAGGGGACTAGTTGACAGTTATACTGCTGGATCGGTTTAGATTATACTACAGTGGACTTCACCTTCTTAAAAAGAGCGAGATATATACGCTTCAGCCTGAATGATTTATTTATTCATTTTATAATTTTATTTTCAACTGTAATTTTTAAAATTTATGGTATATTACACCAACAATTCTAACGAGATTCAATTTTTGTTACAGTTTGAAAATGTGGATATAAAGATAGGAGATTTCAACATTATTCTGCTAATGTCGCTCTCTTCGAGAGATGAAAGAGAAAAGTTGTACAGGTAAAGTATTTTCCTACCTGCTTAATTCATGCAGAGAAAAGGTAAATAAACTTCTTACGTAATATTTCTCATGAATAAAGCGATATTTCTTTTTATGGAACAAAATTGATATTTAAAATTTTAAAATAGTGGGAGTTCATGAAATTAAAAAAATCACTCTGAAAAATGTGATTTTTGCATCTTTGAGTAATGATATAAAATAGAGTATTACAAGTGCATAGATTAATCTTTAAAAAATTACATGTTATTGTTCACATATGCTTTTGATGATTTTTTGCTCTAACATGAGTGTTACCAAAGAAATTATGAAAAAACATGTTGAATAGTCATTGTAACATCAAATATTTGGGTGAGATAAATTTCATTCTTGAAATGAAAAATAACATAAAACTTGTGATGGATTTTTTTCTTAACAAGTCACATTATGTTGAAAAAAATTTATGGAATACAATTTTGTTGGTTGTGTGAGTCTTGAAACTCATTTTGGTTCAATTGTGTGAAAATGATGTGGCAAATAAAAAAGGTGTTTGTTAGCCTAATAAAAAATATGAGATATGTAACTAACAAGTAACAACTTGACTTGATGTTGTGTTTGCAGTAAAAGTATTTAGCAGGTATAATCGAACCATATGGAAAAACTTTGTGCTATTTGTTGGAAATGAGAAAGCAAATTATATTATTTGCTAACTCTACTTTTGAGGTTGAAGTAAAAATAATTTAAGCTTCAACTAGAGAAAAAGTGGATTGATTTTATTGTATTAAACACTTTATTTTGAAAAATTAATTTTTTTAATTTTGATTAATTATGATAGCACCAATATTATTGGTAGAATACATATTGATGAAATGATATTGATCACTGTTATATCATCAATATTAATTATGTTAAAACTTGTGATAGCCATCGAGTGGGATGAAATTGAAGCTCATAATTGTCACGACCCAACCTACCCATTCGTGTGGACACCTACTCTGGCACCTAGATAGGAGAATCCTTACCCCAAAACAGGGACATTAACTCCGGAAGTGTTCAAACTAAAACTAACGTCGTATTTACAAATAACAAAACCATTAACTTTACTTTAAAATAGGTACTTTAGTAAGAATTACACTAAACTCTCCTCAAGGAACTAGTCAAAATAGTTACAGGAGCTCCTAAGAGAGTACAAAATTATGAAAAATAATACAGCACAACTCCCACCATAAGGAAAAAGGAGTAGAAGTTGTCGGAGATCGTGATCCTCTTCTCTGATGAAACATTACTGAATCCTGTAACCACACTATGCCAAGTGACATAATAAGAGTAATATCAATACAAACAACACGTATTAGTAGGCATTATCAGTTGATTCGAATCCACCACATAATATCATGCAAATAATTAAAAAAATATGAAACTTGGAGATAAAATTAGGATCTTGACCCTCTCAATCGCCACTATTATCCCACGTAGAATTACCTTGGAAGCCATATGCCCTATCACAAATCACCCACTTCCTTTCGCTGCCAACTCCACCATCTAGGTCATCCCGCCCTCATATTAGATCATAACCTAACTCCTTTATCATATAGAGTTGTCATGAATACAAAGCCACTATAAACTCTGTTAAACAAACTACTATTCTCCCTCAAAATATCATGCCAACACCCTGACCCTTAACCAATTTATCAAACAAATAACATATAATTTTAATCACTGTCAGAAACATAGCCTTGACTCCAAGTCCCCACTCAAACTTAACATTTACAGTTCACATGGTCCACAAAATTACCACACTATTTAGTATGCACTCCTAGCCAACACAAGAACCATCCTAGCAATTAAATACACCAGACTGGATCAGCAGGGACTAACATGTGATAACTATAACACAATAAATATGCCTGATCTACTCACAAAACCAACATGTAATTATCACATCACGATGAATTAAACCCAGTTCTCTCGTGAAATCCACACACAAACTGTTAGGGTACTAGGTGTGGTACGCGTGCCAATTAGTAGTATATAAAGTGGTACCCAAGACAACCATGTATGACTATCCACGTACCAAGCGTGGTACCCGAGCCAAATATTAGTGTATACTAGGCGTGGTACCCGAGCCAATCATTAGTATATACTAGGCTTGGTATCTGAGCCAAACATGTGGATATCCCGTACCAGGTGTGGTACCCGACCAAATCATCAATTACACAACACAGTCACAATCACAACCATGACATAAATCACACTTTTACACGAATTAAACACATTTGTTGCATGCGATTGATAACCATATGCCGTGAAAGGATAAAAAACCATCACCTATTGGAAAAAAATCTTTCCTGAACAATTCCTAATCTTAAATCGATTACCCACAATCACTTATCCCAGAATAACACCCAACATTCATCAAAAAATCAATATTAACTAAGTAAATCTATCCTCAGACTAAACCACAACTAACAACAAATTCGACCCTCCATACTCCATCCTCGAAGGCCTATACATGCAATCTCCCGACACCCTATATGAAATTATGGAAATAAAGACAGGTATGACTACTCATTTATGAAGAAACCTAGGCTACCTAGATTCCAAGCAACTGCAGAAGAACTATGAATACAAAATGTTGGCTTCGTGGGGCTGAGTGTTGACGGGCATAGACGGGAAATCCATAGGTTTTAACCTTTTTGCGTTGAAATCTCTCCCCTCCATTAATCTTGAGTTTAAAGTGGCATAGGGGAAGAGTAACCCTCGTCTATTCTCTCAATGGAAAGTGAGAGGAAAAATAAAAGACATCGAGCTTTCTAGGGTCTAATTCCATCAACCACGCTATAGCGGCCATGTAGGCACACTCTATTGAGGTGCCTCCATAGCGGGGCACTTCCCGCTATAGTGGGCTGACGTCATCTCAGATCGATTCAAATTCTTAAACTTTCATCGTGCACCCTAATTTTTAAATTGACACCATATTTCAAGAATTTATGGGGTTCCGCATGAGGTGTCTTTAAATAAGGATGATTCAGGTCGTTATAATAGATTCAAATTTACCCATTGTTCGTCCCCGAATGATTTTCAGGGTAAAAGAGAGAACAAGCCGGTCACGAAAGGTCACGCCTAATTTTTACAATGCCAAGAAGAAACTCAACTCTAGGCGAACCACGTAACACTAAACATATGTTCGTACCCAAAAATACCATGACAGGAAATTCAAACAAATTAAGCCACAACAAAATTCCCCCCCACTCACTAAACTGGACCCTGCTATAGTGGGTGTAATGCCACTATAGCGGTTGCGCAGCCGTTGCACCGCCTGGTTGGGTTACTGAATTAGGATTAAGAGGGAAAGGAATGGATTTTATTCCTATTTCTCTCTTTTACTCTCTCAAACTCACTTTTATCTCCCCAATCACCCCGTCTCGATAGTTAAAACTAAGGTAACTATCACGTTCTTTACTCTCTTTACTTCATGACGCACGTATTGATTATTGCATGCTAGAAATCGATATAATATAAAGAAGTTTGGGTTGATATTTTTAATTTTAAGATTTTGCACTTGATTGTTGTAGCTGTTGAATCATGGGACTTCCTCTTACATTTACAATGCTACTACAATATTCCAAGCATAAGTATTATGGAAAAAAGATTCAAAAACAAGTTCGAAATGGTCGGGGAAGTTGAAAGGTTGTTCTTGGTATGAAACTTAAATTCGGGCATGATTTATAAGTTAGAATTCTCGGATTCTGGTATTTTTTGGTAGTAAAGTACTTTAGGAACACTTATCTAAAATAAAAATTGGTAAAAATAGGATTTTATGGGCAAGGGGCACCATTAATTCACCCTTTGAGGTTGGGGACGATGAAATATGTTATAACGGATGGATTCCTGCTGTGGGCGACACTGTTATAGTGGCAGGCTGCGGACAGTAGCCTCCCAGTCTAGCCAAAAGTTGGATTATTCATTGAAAACCCTTCTAATGAGATTTCATGGTTTCTAATATGAAAATTCATATATTTGTAGGTTAAACAATCAAATGGCTGCCAACTAGGGATCAAGCTACTTCTACGAGAGATTCCCTGATGAAGCTACTTCAGAGCGGTTTATGGAATACTAGAAGATGTGCTTTGCTTTCAGAGGGCTTTCCACATGCAGGGAAGAGAGGAGAAAGAAGGTTCTTTCTACAACCAAATCTATGAGTTTAGTTAGGTCCATTGGGGAGGCTGTTTGTGCTGTCTGCTTAGGCTGGGTGAGGGAATTCTCTAACCTACTCCCAATGGTCCTTTGGGGTTCCCCCACCCTTCTTTTCACATCCCCGGGATGTCCAGATCATGAATGAGGTTCTAGGGTGCTCAATGATTCCAACTATGAATACGAGGCTAAGATGAAGGAAATAGATATGAGGTGGCTATGGGACTTACTGGTCGACAAGGGAAACTAGGTAAGGTCTTTAGGCCCACTACTGAGGGCATTATCAATGCTTACTTTTCTAAGATGCATGGAGGTGGCTGGCACCTCTAGGCCTGAGGATTTTCCCATCAGGCAACCTAACTGGCATGACTTATTCCCGAGCCCTGAAAGTGGAATGTCCTATCAGAGGGATCCTGCTAAATGTTGAGGCACATATAGTTTTCGAATGGAAGGATTTCTACAAGGATAGCGAGAAATACCTATTCCTTCCTGGGCTAGTGTCTGTACTTTGCATACGGGTAGGGGTACCTAAGGATGATATCGATAGGATCATGAAGATGGACCCATACTTCAATCCCTTACTGGTGAGGAAGTTATCTATCGCATAGCATAAGAAGAGAAGTGTACACGAGGCATAGTGAAGTCGTGCCGCAGTAGGTTTGAGAGAAAAGACGATGCTGAGGATGATACCCCTCCTTCCCAGTCCCAACACCCACTTTCTAGTAGCTGCGTGGAGGAGGACTTGGCCGATGTCTAGAGATCCATGGGAAGTACCACTTCCAGAGCAACAACCCGATCACCTACAACCAACGACAATGCAATGCTTTACAAGGAACTTGTTTGGTAGAGGAAGAAGAACATTGAGCGGGACCGCCTACTAGAAAGGATGCGCAAGACCATCAAGGTCATTTTCACTTGCGTTACCCCCTAGAAGGATATCTCCCCACTCACACCAAAGGCTTTTTAGGAGTTCCCTTTCCTGAACGAAGCGTGGGCGAGTGAGCGGCCCCAAAGGATCTTGAGTCTGATTAGGACACTTTCCCCTCCCTTTGGATATTTTAAGACTAGATTTAGGTTTGCCCCGTTTTTCTAGGAAGACATCTTTCTTTTTCCATATTTTCCCCTATTTTTAATAGTACGTGGATGTTTGTTTTTAACTCTCTACCTACCGATAATGAAAGCTATGGTTGTTTTAGTACATTTCTTGTAACACCTTGTGTCACTCCCCGAGTCTACACCCTGGACATGGTTGTCACTCAAGAATCATTACTGATCCTCAAGAGAATCCTTGGTGTGGCTGACTACTTAGCGGAAGACTAACTCAAGCAAATTTAAGCTTTAAAACATAATTTAAATTCAAAAGTCTTAAAACTTCTCAAAACTCAAACTATCTAAAAATAGTGTACTCAAAACTGTCTGAAAATACTCTAAATATAATGATACTTTGTCAAAATAGTTCAAAGGAAATACTGACAGAAACTCAACACTAACTATCTATGAAGCCTTTATATTTCAACATGGATGTCGGGACAAGACCCATGACACCTTAAAACTACTAAACTGAAAGAAAAGAGTGGAGTCCTCCAGAATGCAACGAAGGCTCACCAAAGCTAGCAAGAAGTGCAAAGTGATCTCAATAGAGCGCCTGTTGATGATCCCGAACACCTATATCTACATCATATAAATATGGAGGTCTAATGACATCTAACCGAAAACCATCACTATGAGCTACGTGATGATACAACGTCTAGCCCATACTACTATAACTGTCTTATACCTTTCCGGGGTATAGAACACCTCAACTAAGGGGATCTACTAAAACTCTGCTAGAAAGCAATAACGAGTCATCTAAAAAGTAAGATTATTTACCCATGTTGGATATATTGTTTATGAGGAATGTGAGTTTTTTGAAATAATCTCTATATCGGTGCTCAATAATACTCCTAATAAATATATATACTCATTCTCAAATGTATTAAACATACTCTTTCTCAATTTGAGGTAATTGCTCAAAAATCCTCTTAAGAGAGGTGACTACTCTGAAATACATCTAAACTCATTAACTCATTTAGAAATCAAAGTTTCTCTTTTCTCGATGTAAAAATGATACATTCGGAGCCATTAAAGTTCCCTTAAAATTCTTGAAATAACCTGTATTTTGGTTGTATTCATGAAAACTATAACTAAAATTATATTGTGATCTGATCATTGATGACTCATGAAGTCATACTGCATAAACACTGATGGCATATCTAGATGCCATACTGCTTAAAAATTAATGGCATACTGGACTTTCATACTAATCATGAATCGTACTTATTTTCTCAATGTGAAAATAGTACTTTTGGAACTACTTGTGTTCTCTTAAACTCTTCTCAAACGCATCTTGCTTTCTCAGAAAATCAGCTTAAGACCATTGTTTGGTTAAAAAGTTTCTCAATAATAACTAAATAAATGTTTAATTATAACTCAATAATAGGGTTCATGCTGAAAAATAGACATGAACAATCAACTCAAAAATCTCAATGAAAGATATAGTAACTCAATAATGAGGAAATAAAATTTTGAACCCAACAACGAAACTCATCTCAAGAATTATCAAAACTAAGTATGTAACCCTAGATTATTCTTTACTGATAGGAAGTATATGTAGGGAGTGAGGATGAACTCAGTCCATCACTATGATAGTCTTACATACCTAGAAGAACAAAGTTCTTGAAAAAGTTTGAAGAAGAACTTGATTGGAAGACTTGAAATCCTAGCTTTTGTCTTCTTTGTTGTTTTCTTGGAGATGAAGAGTGGAGAAGAATCTTGGATTGAAACCTTAGGACTCTTTAAGAGAATCTTGAACTTGGAGCCTTTAGATGTTGAGAAATTGGAGAAATCCTTTCTTGGAGTTCTTGATCTTTGGAAGAATGAGAATTAGGGATTTTGAGAAGAGTTGTTATACGTATAATGATGGTATTAGATTGTAAGATGGACCTAGGGAAGTTAATTTAGGGTAAAAGGTCAAGAATAACCTTCTAGGAATATAAGAAAACCATAAAAATCAATGAAAATGGCCGTTTAATGAATTATGTCGATCAAATCGGTGATCTGGAGGTCTTCTCACCAAAAATACTTAGTGGATCACCCATTTGGACTTTATATCATCCAAATGAACAAAAGATTAAGGTTTTCGGGACAATTTGGCGACTCGCCAACCCATTCAGCGGATCACCAATTGATCAGGTGAGTTCGCCCAATTTCCCGACCAGAGTATATTCTAGTAAAACAACCATAAATTTTAATTCTGGACTTGGAATAAGGCAAACTCAGTGATGTTGGAAAGAAGACTCATAGACCTTTAATTTGATTGGTCCTAAGCCACCCAACTCATTATATGCTTAGAGATATGAGTGTTTGAAGCTGGCCTTTATATGAACTCATGAGAGAACTTAGCCAATACGAATGCTTTGAACTTGGTTTGGTGTTTGAAGTCCCTTATGACTGTAGATCACTTTAGATATTCTTGTTACACTTATTAAAGGACCTTAAAACACATGAGAAAGTCGGACATTACCCGGTTCAAGCTCTTATACTTACGACGAACGATTCAAATTTTAAGAGTAAAGTTGTGAGGTGCTACAAAATGATTTGGGTCTTCGCTTAGAAATTTTTGGGGTATTACAATATCTCCCCCTTGGGATCATTCGTCCTTGAATGACAGATGACCTGAGCATGGAAACGAAATGAGTTACTCTTACTATCTTTTTGACTTGTGAACTTGCCTACTAACATAGACGAAACTGATTCATACTAAGAGTTTGGAATTGTCTATAGCAAATATGTTACAAACGATATGGGTTTGAACATATTCACACTCTATATGAAGTTATTTGACATGAAACGAGGGTTTTCGGGCACAAAGTAAGAATATGACTACTAGGCCTTAAGCAATACAATTACTAACTTTCAAGCCTAGCAACACGTTTAAACTATGCCCTCCTTTATGAATACCGCACCTCATTAGCTGCAACTCATAGCTCCTACAAGGGTTTATGACTACTCTTACCAAGGTCTAAGTTAAACTACATGCTCTTACTTTGTTCAAGTCTAACTCTAAATCACAAGGTGCTAAACATGAGATGTTTATACTAATCTAAACCACAAGATTCAAGTTTTATACCTCTACAGGGAATCTCATCCCAAGAATACTACTCTTTACCATCGCATTCAACAAACCTCGAGTCCTAATCAAGAACAACCTAATGCATTATGCATTCATCCACATTTTATTAACAACTCATTCAAGCCTAGAACTATAATCACTCCATGGACTCCTACTAACCAATCTTTCTAAGAAATCATCATTTTCTCGTCACCTCTACTAATAGGAAACCAACTAATAATCTCATTTACTATTACTCATCATAAAACCTTATCTCCTTCTTCCTCCATATTTATATGCTTAGATGGAATAATCACACCACCACTATCACAATAAGAAACATCAACCCACTCTTATCTATCATCGCACAACTACTATTAACAACATCATTCTCCAAACTGAAAAGGATCACGGATAAAGCTTAGGCTGAAAGATCATCAACACGATTCACTCAAGAAATCTGATATAAGAATATGCATGACATAACATTATATTGCTATCCATTGAGAGTAAATCATGAATTTTTGAGACTGAGCATTTTATGAGACGTGAGTGCTTATATGAATAGGTTCATATCATGAGGCTGATATCTATAACTCTATGGAGTAAGATTGAAATCAATGGGCAAAAGGCTTTGCCCCTCTTACTGGGACTGAGTATAGATGTGAATTCATAGGTCATGAACACAATTCTGATATTAGAAGCATCAATCGAATGTTGTAATGACTGAACTTTGAGGAATACACTAGATTATGAATGGATTTATATATCACTTAAAAACTCTTTCTGAACACATCACTATCTGATTCTCCACACTTGACTTGTTTCTCATCTTGTCATCTCCCCCTTAGGTCTGAAGCCGACACTTTAAATCTACGGATCTGTTCCATCATCTCTAAAGTAGTCTACATTCACTTTACTCTAATACTCGGAAAAGACTTATCTCATGGCTACTGAACTCTCCATGTACAGGTACTAGGGTTCCTTCTAAGAAATATTTCTAAGATGCTTCTCTTAACCTCTTCTTATTGGCTTATAAAGCCACTTAGTCTAACTTTTAATAGTCTGACTTCTCCTTCTTAGTCTACTAATACTGCCTAAGTTCATATCTTCTTAAATAGAGGAAACTTGAA
Organism: Solanum etuberosum; assembly: GCA_029582245.1. Lineage (NCBI taxonomy): Eukaryota > Viridiplantae > Streptophyta > Magnoliopsida > Solanales > Solanaceae > Solanum > Solanum etuberosum. The sequence continues at coordinate 3,892 of JAJONR010011400.1, read as the reverse complement.
CTATATTTAAGAGGGTCATCACTGGATATATATGATCCCTTCGACCAAACTTTTAAGGGTAATAAATAATGCTCACATCAGCCTACTCCATATTGACAACTCAAATATGTTATCTAGGCATACATGAAAATTATAAACTTAATTAGAATCCCGTCTGACTATATGCGATCTCGGGTACACCTCTTAATGCTTTTGCTAATCTAATGACTTAGCAACACTCCATCACTCTCATCTAAGAGTCATAATTCCATATTTGTACCACTCATATTTATCAAAAAGTAACACCTAAACTTCTCACCTACTTTATGTCAAACCTACTAGTTTAGATCTCAAAACTAACGTCATCACCCTCATATCGTCCACCTTTTTTTAATCATGACACTCATCTCAAATTCAAGTTTAGTGTCTAGTACTTAAAAAATATCAATACAATTTCTCACATACTATACTAACTTACGACCACTAGATAAAATTAAGAAACGCTCGCCCATTAAGACCTCATGACAAGTAGTCAATCTTTATCTCCAAATCTACCTATTTAAGGATTACCGTCACATTTCCTTTTACAACTTAAGTACTATTTACCCTTTCGCTATACATCATTACCTAATTAGTTCTATAACCCTCTAAATAACATGGGTCTCTCCCTTAAAAAACCATAAACCTAGATTAGGCCTATCACCTCATAAATACTCTGCTTTTTATTAAACACCTATACTTGGTCTTCACTAATACCATGTTACATCGACATAAACTCCATTCTGGTCAAAGTATACTCTAATTCATCCCGACTAGTAACTAATCTTCTACCTTCTATCATGAAATTTATACAAAATTATTATTCCTTAGTCTACACATAAAGGAAAACTCTTCATTAATGACTTACTAGGTACATGACTGCAACTATGCACTTTACTCAATCACTATCCCCATTTCTTAGGCTACTGCACCTCTAAATGCATACTTCTAACTCTGGGCACTTCTACTACTACTGGCTCATAATATCACAAATTACACGATCTTTCGGATAAGAAAATACCACCTAAGCATTCTAAAACATACTTCCTTCATAAGGGTCTCACCTAAAATAAGGTTTAGAGAAGAGAGTCTGGGAGTACATCTCACTGTTAGATCGAACACATGATTCATAGGAATAAGAGTGCATTCTTTCAAATCTAAACACTTAAGCTCACTCACGGGCTTCTCTCAGTCCCCTCTGCAGTCTCATGACTTTCTGTAGACTTTTGATGAGAGTAACTCATCGATAAGGATTTGGGCTTTGCTTTTTAACCACATTGAGTATGAGGGGTAGTCGGTGAATTTGAGAAATGCACGAGTTTGAATAAGTTCCTCATGACACAGTTCTATTACACGATTTTAGAGTATGAAAGAAGAGAAAATTTTCTTAAATATATCTATTCCCTCATTTATAGAAGTAGGGACCTCATAACCATAAATAAGATCTTACTAACATGGCTTCATAGACACCCTAGTACACTTGAACTATGTGCTCTGATTCCAAATTTGTCACGCCTCGAGCCTACACTCAGGACGTGGCTGACACTCGAGAAATATTGTTAATCGCCAAGAAAACCATTGGCCTCACTAGCTACTTAGCGGAAGACTAACTCAAGAAAATTTAAGCTTTGAAACAAAATTTAAATTCAAAAGTCTCAAAACTTCTCAAAACTCAAACTATCTCAAAATAGTATACTCAAAATTGTCTGAAAATACCCTGAAAATAATGATAGTTTGTCAAAAAAATTCAAAGGAAATACTGACAGAAACTCAACACTAACTATCTATGAAGCCTCTATAGTTCAATATGGATTTCGGGAGAAGATCCACGACACTTCAAAATTGAAAGACAAGAGTGGAGCCCTCTCAAATTCAAGGAAGGCTTACCAAAGCTAGAAAGAAATGCAAAAGTGATTTCAACGGAGCGCCTATTGATGTTCGTGAACACCTATATATGCATCATAGAAAGATCCATGTCAAATGACATCAGTACATTGAATGTACGAGTCTGTAATAAAGCCGAACGAATAAATAACTGAACTAATAAGGCTGGAAGAATACTCATCTCAACTCAACTCAATACAAAGAAATAATAAGAGAAGAAATATTAATAGTTTCATAAATAAATGTTGCTAACTCAAGGATGTATATAGAAAATACAATAAATTATTCTTTACTCTCATTTGGGAGATTCTCTGACCAACAACCATCACTATGAGATACATGATGATACAACGTCTCACCAATGCTATCAAAACTGTCCTATACCTTGTCGGAGTATAGAATACCTCAACCAAGTGGATCCACTAAATTTCTACTAGAAAGTAATAAAGAGTCATCTAAAAAGAATGATCATTTACCCATGTTGGCTACATGGTTTATGAGGAACATGAGTTGTATGAACTCATCCCCATATCAGTGCTCAATACTACTCTCATTATGTAACACCCCGTAACCTAGACAGACCAGATTGCAGATTTGAGAAGCTACAGGTGCCACCTACGGGCACCACCTACGGACCATAGGGTGACCCACAGTCCATCCTGGTGGTCTATGGTTCACCACCTGGAGCCCCTCCGAGAAAAGCCCAGAAAATTATTCTAAGTCTAGACCTACGCAAGGACCTACGGACCGTAGTTCAGACAACAGTCCGTGGTCCAGGGCCGTAGGTCGGACCCCAGATTTCTAGCCCAAAACTCCAGAAAATTCAGCCAAGGCAGGACCCACGGCCAAGACCTACGGACCGTAGGTCTGACCACGGTTTGTGGTCTAGGTCTGTGGATCGTGGCCTTCAGGTCCAAGCCCCAGATGCCAGTCGACGGACGACCAGCACAGACCGTCGGTCCAACCATGGTCCGTCGGTCTGGTCCGTTGGTTGGTGTGACAACAGTTAAGTTAGGGGTCTTTTGGTCTTTTCCTTATGCGTTGGACCCCTAAACTTCATAGTTTTTGTTAGTTTAAGCCTAGTAACTTAATTAGAACTTACCCTAGTCAATTCATAATCCAAAATTTAGCAAACTCAGAGCAAAAAGAGGAGAAAGAGTCGACCAACCCTAGTCCAAGAACGCAGCAAGGTTTCATCAGTTCCATCCCTGAAATTGACAGATTTCTCCGTGGAATTCATCACCAGGTATGTGGGATTTCACTAGTGGGTTTCTTTCGCCCATTAGGTCCCTAGAATTCAGTCAGAATCTTGATTCCCTTAATATTAACTAGACTCAGGGTTTCTTGAATGTTAGAAATTATTGGGTTTTAGCTGTTAGAATGATCCAAATCAGATTATCATGTTGTTGCTTAGTTTCTTGCATGAAATTCAGAACCCTAGCTATGTAGTTCTTTTAGTTCATGAATTACCCATGCTAGGCCAGCTATTTCAGTTATATACATGCTTCAGTTTACGAATGTCATATTATCAGATATAATTGTTGCATTTTCAGAGTTTGCATGTCAGAACATCGAGCTATCCATGTTTTACAGAATTCACTCATAATGTGTTAATTTCTTAATCAATTGGGAGTAGCTTAATACCGAGTGGACTAGGGTTCCAGCGTACCCTCATAGTCCCATAACTACGTTCCTCGTAGGTTGTAAGTCCCCTATGTGGGCATCATTTTAGTGATCACGCCAGTCATGCCTTTATACCTCTGGCAGGGTATATTGGGTCCTCTCGATGGGGCGTATACATCAGACTCCATATTTATCTCCTGTGGTTTTATGTCGGTTATTAGTAGCTCCCACAGTACAGTCATATTCTAGTGCATTGACCAGGTTATCACTTACAGTTCAGTATTCAGACTCAACATATCATGTACTTGGTCATTGCATTCAGTTAGCTCAGTATTCAGTATATCTCAGTATTTACATTCAGTTCAGA
>JAJONR010011399.1:0-13663 GCA_029582245.1 Solanum etuberosum | reverse complement strand
ACACTTCACTTGAAAGGACGAATCTTCTCAAATAAAAACAAAAGACTCAAACAGGTCTCAAACAAACAAAGGACTAATCTGATCCCTCAATTAAAATTTTGCTCACCCAAATCAAAATAGTAGTCTAACACAAAATAGTAGATCCTTTGAGAGAAATAACCGCTTACAGATCAAAGAAACGATCAGAGAACGGAAGCAAAAATGAATGATCTCACCAGATCTGATCAAGAGCACCACAAAGTGTATAAGCCAGAAAAGGCAGGGAAACGTCGGAGAGGAGAAAAAAGTTGGACCGAAACGGAGTCTGGTGAGGCAGTAAGCCTAACTCCGACGAAGCCAATGATCTGGTTCTGATACCATGTTATTTGAAATATGGGAATAGAAGAACTTGTATTTCACTATGTTAAGAAGTACATGTATATATACAATCACTAGAGGTTCTATCAAAGGTAAGTAAATATCCTACACATCTTTATATGATTTAGCTAGCTATATAAGGTAAGAGAATATCTTTACAATATCCTACAATATTCTGTAACACATATTCAATTACTAGGTAAATAAATGAAATTGGATGTTCGCTTATTCATATTCAGAACACATACCTACATGGTCTTGGAAATTCTTCTGGACTGGGAGGATTGGGAGCCATTGAAAAGAACAAGGAGTCTCTCTAATTTGCAGCTGGAACAGAAGGGCTACAAATCAAAATTGCTAGTGTGAACCACCTTTTTCGTGATATCTCGAGTGTAATACTGTTTCTTAACCTCGATATCTTGCTCAAAAAACTCACGTGTTCCTTGCAGCATTGCTTCCAGGACAGTTGCTGGAATTCCATGATTTACCACTTGGAAGAAACCCCATGTCTCCGATGCATCTCGAACTTTGTCCACAATCTCTTTATGCTTGATTGGGTCCTTGTCAATGCCTTCAAGGTCTATCACTGGGAAAATGAACTGTTTTTCACTTGTATCAAAAGACTCCGTCCTGTTTTTTGGTGGTAGAATGAATATTTGAGGTACTTTAGTGATTCCAGCATCAACGAGCCCTTTGACACCAGCCTTTGTATCATCAAAGGCTTTTAACTCACTCATTTTGTCATAACTTTTCTGAACTGTGGCCTGAAAATCATCAGTGCTAGACACTACCATCTTCTTTGCTAGGATGTTATAAACAAATAGAGTTCCTAAGGTTCTTAGAACCTAATGGGCAGCGAACGATATTGTAAATACTACTCTCTGTGAAAAACATTATCATTACTATCCACAAAAAAAAAAAAAAAAAGAGGCCATAAACAAGTAGACCTTCATGATAAGCTTTAACTTGTTTTAGTCCCTTTCACTGGTCACTGTCTGAACCCACTGCCACTCTTCACCACACACATATCCCAAAAATAGAAGGTAGACAAGCAGAACAAAACAAAACATTTCATCATTCTCATATAATTGTGTTAAAAAAAAATTACCTATAGGAATAATATCCACGACAAATAACAAGAACAAGAGAGTAACAAGGCACCGAGCTAGTCCTTTTAGCGCGGAAAACATATTACCCAAGTCGAGCAACATAATGCCACTATGGTGAGAAATTTAATACTTTGTAATCTCAAAAGACTACTACAAATTTAAAAGAATTAACCTTCTTTTATTTCGTACACCTTTCTATAATACTACTCTCCCGTTCTATTTTTTCTTACAGACTATTTTCTCACATTGTATCTGTGGATTTCTCTCTGCTCAATATTGGTCCTTTGGCCTCAAGCAAAATATTGGCAGCCAAGTCTTCTATGCAAGTAGGCTTATGCCTATATATGGGTATAGACCCCAGAAATTGTAGTTATGGAGCTAGTTAGGCAAAAGATATTAATGACTTTGAATCACCAAAAAATGTAAGAATATAGCATATATGACCATGTGTGTTTGTTCTCTCAAACAATAGTCTAATTATTTAGACATAATACATAAATATGTCTTTTTACTTGGCTTCAGCTGACATTTATGGCCTCTAACTTTAGTTGTGCACAAGTAAGTGCTTAAACTTGTATAAAATTGAACAAGTAGACTCACGTGTCCTACGTGGCATAACACACATAGGACACAAAATTGTCATGTAGGACGCCACACATAGGACGAATGTGTCTATTTGTTCAATTTTATACAAGTTTAAGCTACTTGTGCACATCCACAGTTAGAGGGAATAGATGTAAGTTGAGGTCAAGTTAAAGGGTATATTTGTGTATGCCAATTATTGAATATGAAATTGTCAAATAGTGATATGCTGAACTGAAATTAGAAAAGAAATAGATGAACTCCAGTATCCTTTTAATTGACAATCATTTATTTGATGAACATAAACAGGTCATGTTTCACCATCTTAAGATACATCAAAAGTTAAACTCACAGTTTTCATCATAAACTCAATTGTTACATCACTATGATTAGATCTTGTAATGCAACAGTGCAGAAGTTCCATCTAGACCCTTTTTACGGTAATAACCAGTGTAGTCGTTCACTGTAGTCACACGATAATTTGGAGGATTATCTTCTGACAACAATTCAGTAATTGGTCCATAAAGATTGGAAGATGGCAATGGACCTGTACCGAAGAAGCATGCAACTGATATTCTTGAACTTAGTTTATTTGTCAATACTCTGTGTTCAACACTTATGTACTTGTCATTTGATACGAGCTGAAACAAAAGCAGCAACAATTAGCACAACTAGTAATCTGTACCAAATAATGTGTTATACTCATACATATCGAGTAGATATAATATTCAAAAGGAAAACAATACTAGCCTGTAGAAGATCTCCAATGTTCACGACAATAGCACCAGGCGTAGGAGGAACATCAACCCACTGATTCTGGTGAAGCACTTGAAGTCCTCCGATATGATCTTGTAGAAGCACGGTGATGAAACCATTGTCAGAATGCTTACTGGTGCCCATGGTTAGTTCTGGCTGAGGACATGCTGGATAGTAATGGCCCAAAACAGCGAGCCCCTCAGCGCAACCGATATCATTGAGATGAGATGGATTGATACCTAGACCCTCAGACAATAATTCAAACAAGGATTTTCCCAATTTCATGATATGATCAGAGAACTCCATTAGTATTTCCCTGCAGAAATTTCAGTAAACTCGTGAAACAGTGGTTATCATAAAACTGACAGAAAATCCAGTTTTCTTATTTTTCCTAACAATATCCACCAAAATTAATGTAAAGATACGGCACCTGGACATAACTACCGACATTAGCATGATTTATTCTTGATTTTTGTCCCAACATAATACATATTTAGTTACTAGGTAAAGAAATGAAGTTGGTTATTTTTCTAATTAATGTTTAGAACATACCTGCATGCCGTTGGAAATTCTTCTGGACTAGGAGGATTAGGAGCCATTAAACAGAAAAGTGTGTCTCTCCAATTTGCAGCTGGAACAGAAGGGCTATACAAATCAAAATTGCAAGAATGAACCACCTTTTTCGTGATATCTCGAGTGTAATACTGATTCTTAACCTCAATATCTTGCTCAAAAAACTTTCGTGTTCCTTGCAACATTTCTTCCAGGACAGATACTGGAATGCCATGATTAACCACTTGGAAGAAACCCCATGTCTCTGACGCATCTCGAACTTTGTCCACAATCTCTTTATGCTTGATTGGATCCTTAGCAATGCCTTCAAGGTCTATCACTGGAAAAATGAACTGTGTTTCACATGTATCCGAGGACTCCGGTCTGTTTTTTGGTGGTAGCATGAATATTTGAGGCACCTTAGTGATTCCAGCGTCAACAAGCCCTTTGACACCTGCCTTTGTATCATCAAAGGCTTTTAACTCACTCATTTTGTCATAACTTTTCTGAATTGTGGTCTGAAAATCATCGGTGCTAGAGATTGCCATCTTCTTTGCTAGAGTATTATAAACAAGTAGAATACCTGAGATTCTTAGAATCTCATAGGCTGCACGGGATACTAAAAGTATTACTCACTATGCAAAACATATATAATCTTCCCCATCCGGCTGTAGACTAGGGAATAGTCATGATAAAATTTAAAGGGCTAATTAATTTTTACTTCAAAATGAAGATTTCTCAAACTGAGGACCACAGAGGAAGAGAACATTTAGATATCTCTTCTTACCACATAATGATTAGAGTTGATTGTCAAGGAGCTGCTAACTTAGACTCCTGGATACTTGTAATTTTGACCACAAAACAGAGAAGTTAAATTACTTTTTAGTCCCTTATGAGGATATTAGAAGATATAGTGGTAGCTTATGTAAGGTAGATAAGCCAGAGAAAACAAATTGTGGTCATGGAACTAGTTCCCATTGATAGTATGCGCAACACGTTAATGACAACGAATAACCAAAATATTTAAGAATACAGGCTATAGCACATGCAACTAAATGAGTTTGTTTTCTCAAAACATTGAATATGAAATTAAAGGCATCCTTTGCACTTTTATCACCATGACTAACACTGAGAAATGAGAATCGTCAAATGGTGACATGCTGAATTCAATCTAGAAAGAAATAGATGGAATCCAATATCAGGCGATCATCAAAGCCTGATGTGAATTCCACTTGCTACAGAATATCTTATTAGCTAATTGCACATTACATGTTCAATTCACAGCTTTAGTATGCTACCAATTTTAGGACAGGATCTTGTAATCCAGCAGTGTAGAAGTTCCATCGAAGCCTTTCTTGCGGAAGTAGTCTGTATTCTCCTTCACTGTGGTTGCACGATACTTTGGCGGATTACATTCTGATAACAATTCCTTAATTGGTCCGTAAATCCTTGGAGAGGGAAATGCACCAGTGCTGAAGAAACATGGCACTGATATTCTTGGACCTACTTTGTTTGACAATACTCTGTGCTCAACACTTATATACTTGTCATTTGATATGAGCTGAAATCAGACAAAGTTAAAGAAAATTTTTATCTCAGTACCAAAACACACTATATGAATCCGTCTAATTAAGAATGTGAGTTCAAATATGTGACCGTTTTATCTAACAGTTTAAGTTTTTAGATGAGCTTTCAAATGATATGATCACATAATTCAACATCTAACCGCCACCAATTATGAAGAAAGAACACGTGCTTGGCCTAATCAGGATTGCTCATGAAAGGGCATGTTGAAGATATAGTTAAGTAAGTAAAAGTACAACTCTTTTTCACAGCTTAAGTTTTTAGGGAACGAATGCTAACCTGTAACAGATCTCCAATATTCACTACTAGAGCACCAGGTGTAGGAGGAACATCAATCCACTGATTTTGGTGACGGACTTGGAGACCTCCTATATCATCTTGTAGAAGCACTGTGATAAAAACACAGTCCGAATGCTGTCTGGTGCCTATGGTGAGTTCTGGCTGAGGACATGCTGGATAGTAATGTTGGGCAATAGATAGCCCCTCAGCACAGTTCATATCTTTAAGATGACAAGGATTGAGACCGAGACCCTCGGACAATAATTCAAATAATGAGCAGCCCAATTTCATCATCTTCTTAGAGAATTCAATCAAAATCTCCCTGCAGATTTTGGTAATAAAAATTTAAAGCTGCAGAATGCAAATTAGTCTGCTCAATTGACTATCAGAAGCTAGACTTCTTGTTAAATTTGTTATTTTAACAAATCTATTTTTGTTACCAACACTTCGTCATGAAGTAACTAAACACTCCAACTCGTCCCCACTATGTCTCGTGGACAGACGCTGAAGTGACACATAAATTTTGGAGGTATCCAGATGATCATTTTTTTAAGTTGGAGTATTCAACTAACACAGTGAAGACGAGTTGAGATGTTTAGACGTGCATACTCAAAGTTGAAGTGTTCACTTATCGGCCAAGTTTGAGTGTTTTTGTGAAAATAATGTGTTCTTTCATGTGCAAGTTAGAACATACCTGCATGCTGTTGGAAATTCCTCTGGACTAGGAGGATTAGGACACATAAAACAGTAAAGTGAGTCTCTCCAGCTTGCTGCTGGAACAGAGGGGCTAAACAAATCAAAATTGCTAACATGTGCCACTTTCTTCGTAGTATCTCGAGTATAATATTGTTTCTTAATCTCCACATCTTGCTCAAAAAATCGCCGTGCTCCTTGCAACATTTCTTCAAGGACAGGTAATGGAATACCATGATTGACCACTTGAAAAAATCCCCATGTCTCCGATGCATCTCGAACTTTGTCAACTATCTCTTTATGCCTCATTGGATGATCAATGCCTTCAAGATCTATTACTGGAAAAACAAACTCCTTCTCAGTGAAGCCTGAGGAGTTATGTATGCTTTCTCGTGGATGAACGAATATCTGAGGCACTTCAGTACTATTTCCAGCATCAACAAGCCCTTTGACACCAGCTTTTGTGTCATCAAAGGCTTTTAATTCACTATGTTTATCATAATTTGGTTTTAATGTAGCCTGAAATTCTTCATCTCTGGAGAAAACCATCTTTTCTTCTACTTTTTCCATATTATTGTAAATACAAAGTTACTTCACTTGTAAGATTATAAGAATGGACAAATTTGAATGCCAATAACGGAGTCAAGACTTTCACTAATATAATGAGGTTCGGAATATGAAGAAGTTAATACAAGAAGAAGTCGAAGGAAATTCAACCGTTGATGTATATATATTACTCCTCGGCCCCATCTGGCTCCGCCCCTTATCTTGGGAGAATTATGTCCTCTCTTTTGGAAGATAAGGATACATCATCCAGCTGGAAAACACCTCAATAAAGCTAACATAAGTTTTTATTAAAAAAATATAAGAATGTACATTTATACAAAAAAAAATATAAAAAAAAAGGGACCAATACTCTTTTTTTGTGTTTCTTTGGCTCCAATTATTGAGATGTGGAATAAGAAATTAATAAATTCTTCTAAAAATAAAGAAGCCTCTTATTTCTTTATGCTTCCTTGGATATTTTTGGAATGATTTTTTTTTTTGTGTTTATTTATTAAATACTAAAAAATAAGTAAGGAACGCACTTTATTATTTAAGAAAAAAATTTCCTTTCATACTAAACACATGGTAAATAAACAGCAAATATAGTTCTCCCTTCGTCCTAGTTTATGTGCTACCGTTTGACTTAACACAAAGTTTAACGAAGAAAGAAAGACTTTTAAAAGTTTGATTTAAAATAAATCTTAGACATTTGTATGGTATAAATCATCTCAGAAGATAAGAAGAAAATTTTAAAATTAAATTATTTCTAATTAAAAAAAATGACATTTATTCAAATAAACTAAAAAAAAACTATGTCACGTTAATAAGACATAAGGAGCATTATTTTGTGTTTTGATTGTTTTCATTTATTTTTTTTATAAAAAGTTAGGTGTTTGGACAAGGGAAAAAATAGGAAACAATTAATTTCTTAGCCAAATTAGACATTTTCCACAAAACTTGTGCATTGAGAGAATGAGAAGATTTTGTAAATATCATTTCTTCTTTCTATCGTTCAAGTTTTTTCAATTTCAAATGAGATTTGATTACATACACTCTTTGATGTGGTAAGTTACATTCTTGATATAAGATTGCCAATTTAGATTATGACCAAATTCAAGGAAAAAATAAAGGTTTGATTGATAGCAAAGTTCATAGCCTAATTATTTGTTATGTTGTATAGCTTGGAAATTTGTTTATGTATTTAGTATTTTGGGATTTTAATTTATTTTTTTGATGAATTTTTTGTTACTTGATTTATTTAGCCTAATTTTTTATACTTACCTAAAAGGGGTTTGTAGCTAAAGTACTATTGATTAATTTGTGTTGTTATGTTGTATGTTGTGTTCTGAGCATTTTTCTGAATTTTATGTTATGCATCACACACTTCGTGTTCGAGAACTGATTTTTTATTCGGTGTTCGATACTCTTATTGGAGCCCAACTATTTTGGATTCGCTCAGTGTAGTGCCCCATTTTGGGGGGAAGCGTTTCCTAAAGGACTTCTCTATACTCATGGCTGGCTGAACACGAGACCTCTAATTAAGGGAGGAACAACTTCATCCACTAAACCACATCTTTTGTGATCCCTCTATATATATTTCCTCTTTCTTCTTTCTTTTGATGATAAAATTTGTTCGTAACTTATTTCATAAAAAGAAAGGTTAATTAATTCATTTCCCTAATTTTTTTACTTTGATTTTCTCTCCTTAGCACCTATTGTTGGAAAATATAATATCAAAAATAATAATATGAGAATTAAGATAAATATTATTACAATAATATTCTTAAATAATATATATAAATAATACTTGAGTTGTGTTAGGTACTGGAAGATTAAACAAATCTTCTCTAATTAATTATAGGATACAGAAACCAACAAAGGGAAAACATTTTCACTATGTATTACTTGGAGACAAAGGGAAATAATATTTGGAGACAACGAGAACTAATACTTGGAGACAAAGAAAATACTTGGTGATCAAGTTGATGACATATGCACATAAGTGCTTAAGTCATAAATTAATGGAGTCCAAATTGGTGACTAATTTGTTTTTTCTATATCGCTAATTGAGATAATGATTATGACTATATATCATGTTGTAAAATACGTTCACTAATGAGGAAATTACATCAATATGAAAATTCAAAGTGATTAATATGGGTCGTATTGGGATGTTTGGGATTCCTCCATCTTTAATCAGAAGTTACTGGTTCGAGCCTTTAGAAATGAAAAAAAAAAAAAATCTTATTGGGAGCATTGTTCCTTAAATAAGCCTTGTAATATGAAAATTCAAATTTAATCAGGTTTTAATATAAATACCGAACATAGAATGAAAAATTAAGTATATTTTTAGATATCTGATTAATTTCACACTCTTATATTCATCAATAGGGTGGAAGAACCACCGCATAATTTAGGGGTGTAACTGACAATTTCACGCTCTTTTTTTTTTGTTTTATTTGATAAGGGGAGTGTCACTATAAAAACAGAGTTGAAGAAGGAAGAAAAATAAGAAGAGTTGTTCCTCTTTCTTTTTACCCATTTTTGTTTATATTTTGCTTTTCACAAATAATGGCAGTCTCTAGTTATGATAGAATGAGTGAATTAAAAGCCTTTGATGATACTAAGGCTGGTGTCAAAGGTCTTGTTGATTCAGGAATCACTAAAGTACCTCAAATATTCATTCTACCACCAAAAAACAGGGCGGAAACATGTGAAACACACTTCGTTTTTCCAGTGATAGACCTTCAAGGCATCGACGAGGATCCAATCAAGCATAAGGAGATTGTAGACAAAGTTCGAGATGCATCAGAGACATGGGGTTTCTTCCAAGTGGTTAATCACGGCATTCCAACATCTCTCCTGGACAAAACATTGAAAGGAACACGACAGTTTTTTGAGCAAGATAACGAGGTTAAGAAAGAGTATTACACTCGAGAGAACGGGAAACAGGTGATTTATATGAGCAATTTTGATTTGTATAGACCTTGTGTTCCAGCTGCAAGTTGGAGAGACTCACTTTTCTGTTTCATGGCTCCTAATCCTCCTACTCCACAAGAATTTCCAACAGTATGCGGGTGGGTAAATATTCATTTCTTAATTTACCTAGTAACTCGTAATTTTAACACCAATTAAGCCTACTCTATTTTTTCCTGTTTCATCAATGAATTTGTGCAGGGAAATACTAATGGAATTCTCTAAGGATGTGACGAAATTGGGATGCTCCTTGCTTGAATTATTGTCTGAAGGTCTCGTTCTTGATCGTTGTCATCTCATTGATATGGATTGTGCTAAGGGGCTTAGTGTTTTGGGCAACTACTATCCATCATGCCCTCAGCCCGAACTCACCATGGGCACCATACAACATTCCGATGGTGATTTTATCACGGTGCTTCTACAAGATGAAATCGGAGGACTCCAAGTTCTTCATCAGAATCAATGGGTTAATGTTCCTCCTATACCTGGTGCTCTCATCGTTAACATTGGAGATTTTCTGCAGGTTAATACTCTTTTTTCCTAATCTCATATAGATATCTGATAGTAAACAAAATTAATTTTGAAAGTTGTCTAAGCTGGCAAGTAAGCACTCCAACTTTCAGAGTGCATTAGACACTTCAAGTTAGTCTCAACTGACAACTATTACACTCCAATTCGTCTCCACTATGTCTCGTGGAAACCTGATACTGACATGACACGTAAATTTTGGGATGTCTAGATGATAATTTTGTAGGTATTGGAATGTTTACTTACGAGCTAAGGTCAAGATGAAAATTCATATATATTTTCAGACACATTTGTGTAATTTCGTACTGAAACTGGAAGAGTGGTTATATTTTTTTTGCAGCTCATGTCAAATGACAAGTACATAAGTGTTGAGCACAGAGTAATTGCAAATAAAGATGTGTCAAGAATGTCAGTTGCCTGTTTCTTTGGTGATAATGTGCAATCTTCCAAGCTTTATGGACCAATTACTGAATTATTATCAGAAGATAATCCTCCAAAATATCACGCAACCACAGTGAAAGACTACAGGAGTTACATCCATAATAAAGGCATAGATGGAACTTCTGCATTGTTGCGTTACAAGATATAATCATCATAATAATTACTATTCCTTTTCGTTCTAGCTATTTGTCGTGTTTATTTCATACTTCTGCAGATTGTACTTTTGAATTTGAAGTGTTGTTTTTGTATTCGTTAACCAAAGGAAACATCTAATAAATAAGGATAACTAAATAAACTATATCTTACGTTTATTGTTTTTCTTAATGAGACTTATTTTGAGATAAAGAAAGTATATTTTATGATGCAATATGATATATCTGTACTTTCCTTCTCCTGTATGTAACTATGTGTTAATTGGTGTGTTTGACAATCTACTTGATTGAAATAAGAAAAAAATTAACATGATAGGGAATCTGGATTTAAGTTGTTCTTAAGAGTTAGAGGTCTTCATTCGAGTCGTTGGGAATGGAAAAAAAAAACCGTTTTCCCAGAAATGGACCTTATAGTTAAAATATAAATTCATATTTGATCATACTCTAATACAGATACCAAACGTTAAGCGAAAAATCAAACAAAAAAAAGGTCCAAAAGTGGATGTATACGGATGTATATGTTAAAGTAGCTTTCATTTAAAATTTCCACAACAAGAACTTGGAAATGTCAACCTTTTTGGTTGGAAAAGCTAGTGAATTTGTTATGGTTTATGAGATCAAAACTTAGGATAGAAGTTGTTTGAAACTAGAACATATAGATTGCGTAAAGAAATTAAAGATTTCAAAAGTGGATGTGAAAACATAAAACATAAATTTGACTAGGAGTCTGTGAATGAAGCCTGTTTTATAACGGTAATGACATAAAAGAGCCAATTTTTTAACAGATGACATAGATAAGTCATTTCTAATAGTTCAATGGCACATTTGAGTCTTTTATATTTCATATTTTTTTTAGAAAATGTATATTCAAACAACTAAATATTATTTACAAAAACTACAATCAAACACAACTTCATATATGTTAAAAAGCAAAATATATTTTAAAAACTAAAGAGTCCTAACATATATGGTAAGAGGAAAATGTATGGTGCCAGATATTAAGGAATCCTAAAAATATGGTAACAGGAAAATGTATGGTGAGAGATAGTAGGAGAATTAATAATTAAGAAGTCCTGACATATATGGTAAGAGGTGTTAGAAAAATTAACTATTAAGGAATTTTAAAATGTATAGTAAGAGAAAAATTGTATGGTGAGAGATATTAAGAGAATTAATAATTAAGGAATCCTAAAATATATGGTAAGATATACTAGGAAATTTTTTAATTAAAAAGTCTAAAATATATGGCAAGAGATATTAGAAAAATTAATTATTAAGAAAATCTAAAATATATAGTAACCGGAAAATGTATGATGAGAGATATTAGGAGAATTAATAATTAAGGAATCCCATAAAATATATGGTAAGAGATATTAAGAAAATTAATAACTGAATGTCCTAAAATATATGTTAAAGAGCAAAATATATTTTAAAAATGGGTAATGCTAAATGGCCAGAAAATTTGGCCAGAATTTGACCAGAAATTTAAAAAAACTATAATATTTTTTTTATTTTAAAATAAACTGATCTTTTTTCCATTTTTTAGTTAAAAGGTATTAAAGTTAAAAGGATAAAAATGTTTTAAAAGGTAAACATAGTTAAAATATCATTCTGGCCAAAAGGATTTTTCCTTTAAAAATTAAGGAGTCCTAAATATGGTAAAAAGAAAATGTATGGTGAAAGATATTAAGAGAATTAATAATTAAAAAGTCCTAAAATATATGGTAACATAAAACTAGATGGTAAGACGTATTAGGAAAACTAATAATTAAGAGCCCTAAAATATATGATAAAAGGAAAATGTATGGTGAGAGATATTAGGAAAATTAATAATTAAGAGTTCTAAAATATATGTTAATAAAACAAAATATATTTTAAAAATTAAGCATTGTTTTGTTATGATGTATGGCAAGAGCAAAATATATGGTAAGAGTTGTAAGGTTTTATCTCATCAACATAATTATAAATAGTTCTGAATTACTTCAAATGTGAATATTCATATTGACGGCTTGACGCAATAGAAGAGGTAATTTCATTTTCTCTCAAATTTTGACCACTTTAAATTTTTCTTTGTATACCTAAAAAATTATTTTCCTTGTGTAATTCATTTTTTTCCCCTTAATTATAAAACACAATCACTTTTATAGAAAATGTTACTATTTCATGATTTAGTGGTACATCTATTGTGTTGTTAGATAACTTTTGGACCTTGGTAGATAACTTTCAGTTTTATTTCATAATGGTTCATGTTATTATTAATTTGTTACAAGTATTTGCTTTATATTATTGTTCTTATATATAATGCAATTCGTTTTTTCATGTATCTTATCGTTTGATTTTTGGTTGTTATGGCCAAACGTCCACCACAACAATATGAAAAATTCAAAATGACTAGTATAGATTACGTTGGAATAGTTGGAATTTCTCCACTCTCGCGATTGAGATTTTGGAAAGAGAACAAAACTTAACCGCGTCTCTCAATAGTGAATGTGAAACGTTAGCTACTTTGTCTCTTCCTTGTTCACATTTCTTTTATTCTATGATAAATAAATGTCATCCTCATTTTGATAAATCATTCCTACCTTACAAAAAAAAAATTAATCATTTATAGTGCAGAAAAAGATGGGAAGTTCTAGAGTTGAGGAAAGTTATGACAGAATGAGTGAATTTAAAGCCTTTGATGATACTAAGGCTGGTGTCAAAGGTCTTGTTGATTCTGGAATCACTCAAGTACCTCAAATATTCATTCTACCACCAAAAAACAGGGCGAAAACATGTGAAACACACTTTGTTTTTCCAGTGATAGACCTTCAAGGCATCGATGAGGATCCGATTAAGCATAGGGAGATTGTGGACAAAGTTCGATATGCATCAGAGAAATGGGGTTTTTTCCAAGTGGTTAATCATGGAATTCCAATATCTGTCTTGGAAAAAACGTTGCAAGGAACACGAGAGTTTTTCGAGCAAGATACTGAGGTTAAGAAACAGTATTACACTCGAGATACTGGGGAAAAGGTGATTTATACTAGCAATCTTGATTTGTATAAACCTTGTGTTCCAGCTGCAAGTTGGAGAGACACAATTTTCTGTTTCGTGGCTCCGAATCCT